>JAQMCW010000012.1:8952185-8965656 GCA_030068335.1 Chrysichthys cranchii
TGTGTGTGTGTGTGTGTGTGTGTGTGTGTGTGTGTGTGTGTGTGTGTGTGTGTGCGCGTGTGTGTGTGCACACGTGTGGGTGTGTATACAGGAACATGCCAAATATGGGCTAGAAACTCCCAAGGCCCGATTGGAGACATAACGAAAAGTATTAGGCTAAGTAACAGGGCTAAGGTTCTAGGTCCAGACAGACCCCAGTCCTCATATCAGGGCATTACTTTTTCTCGCAACTACATTGTTTATATTTCTTTGTAAAATCCTCAAATGAGGACCATTGGGTATTACTCTTTAGCCAAACTTCTTCCTGTTTGGAGACAACCATCAAGTTCAATAGTTATCTGTTACGGAAAAAAAAAAACAGAACCAGTGAGGAGAAAGGACAAGGCACACAACATTAGAGACTGGGTCTCAGGGAGGATTAAAGTGGCAATCCCATTTGACAGTAACATCAGAAAGAAGGAGCATGAGAAGATCCCCCCAATTAGGGAAAGGTGAGAGGGGGATTTTTATATATCTCACAGGCACACACATATAGGTTTTCTCTTTACTTAGTTGAGTGGTTCATGATATGGATTATATGGATTACTACAATTGTTGAATAGGGCTATTTACTGAATACCAAAAATACCTCAACACAACTGATGATCTCAAACACATTTTGGCCATTCATTTATTCTTTTTCCATGCCGCTTTGTCCTATTCAGGGTCGCAGGGGAAAGCTGGAGTGAATCCCAACTAACTCCCAGCGAGAGGCAGGGTACACTCTGGGCAGGTCGCCAATCCACTGCAGGGCCAACATACCGAGACAGACAAACATTCACACTCATATTCACACCTACGGACAATTTAGAGTAGCCAATTAACCTAATCCCCTCTGTGCATGTCTTTGGACGGTGGGAGGAAACTGGTGTATCTAAAGGAAACTTACGCAGGCACGGGGAGAACATGAAAACTCCACACACAAAGGCCCCAGTGAGCCACAGAGCTCAAACCTAGACCTTCTTGCTCTGAGCGGGGCTGCCCAGAAATAGAGCACAACACACATACACTTGCACAATTGCACAAGCATACACTAATGGAAATGTAAAAACAAACACTTCAGAAAATACACCTACTCAAGCATTAACAAACACAAATGAAAAAACAGCACATACAAACCACAAAAAAGCATTAGACACAGACACATCACATAAAAGAAAGGGGGAAAAGACAAAAAGGAAACAAAAGGAAAATGGAAACACAAGAAAATATAGAGCACAACTATCCACATACATGCAACTATACAAAGTGCAGAAAGTGTAAACACATAAGAAACCAAACAAACAAACAAACAACACCTAACAATATACAGTGGAAAAACACAAACAAGAACACAACACACACAGACACACACAGTCACACACACTCATATTGGTTGTTCTATTTGGACCATAAGACCATAAAACAGTAAGGCAATCACACCCGAGTAAAGCCTCCAAAACATGGAGTCCAGATTAGGGGGAAATATAGAAACGGTGCACATTCATGAATAGTCTTCAACCTGCTATTTATGAATGCACACAGAGGAATTATTCATTCGTGGAACAGTGTGCCAAGAAGTGTATAGCTCAGCGCAGCCTAGTTTGAGCTTTCTGTTTGTTGGTCTGCCTTGCTTGTGCACATTTTATGACTGCTGCGCAATTGGAAAGGAAACGGCATAGAAAGCCTGCTGCCGACAGCGCTTTCATTTTTAATGTGTATAGCTCAATTTTCCTCTTCTACCTCTGGGAGATGCAGTGAATTAACACAAGCGAAACCTCAGCAATAAGAACGACCTAAATAATCTCCGGCTTAGACGCGAGTACCTGGATCGTACATGCTGGGATGGTACGAGGCTGATAGCGCTGCTTTGCACAAGCTCAGCTCCTATGATACGCAGAGGCACAATGAGGAAGCTTTTATCGACATGCTTGAATAGACTCATAGCTGGCTTTTAAGGAGACAGATTAGCCAGGCAGCCAAGCTGAAAAGATACACTACAGATGAGCACTTCTTCATGAATCTGCTTGTGTGTGTACTCAAAATATGCTAAGTACACACTCGCGCACAGACTGTCACAAAGCAGTTCAAGACGCAATGCTGTGTAGTCACTTGGTCCCTTTTTACCCTTTCAAACAGGTTTCGTATATTTTACTGTGTGGTGTTTGCCAAGAGTTGCCGCTGTTTGCATGGACAATTTGTGCAACAACAACCCATAAAAGCCCTGGTCAAGATAATGGGAACATGGAAATTGAACAAACAGCAGTGCATGACAAACGTGAAGAGAAGTCATGCTGCTTGGAGACAAAGACATACTGCCACTTCTGTCAAATTTCCACTAAGTCATTCTTCACAGCTTATGGTCATAAATCTCCAGAAGGAAATAGCACAGGCAGACAGTTGGATATCTCAGTATCCAGCATTCCGCTGTCTCCTTTTTTCACTTCAAGGTCCATCTCTTTCTCTCCTTTGGCCATAACCATTACTCAACCCTGTGATCATCCTTGCAAGCGACAACAGAGGCAAGAATTTGATCTCATGATGATCTCACAGTGAACTCAGCTGTGATCTCATAGTATGAGTAGTCTTTGATATCACTGTGACATCAGTAAGAACTCACATCACATTCTCGTCATGCTCTTATCTTCTGATCTTACACTGTGGCATAGTGCAGACATATGTACAGGACATCATAGCTGGTGGATGATAGTAAAAACGGGATCAATAATTGAGTCATAAGAAACTGACATGATTATGTGGATGTTAATATGTTTTCTAATATGGGGGGGCTTTAGTATTTAGACATTCAACACTTTTTTTTGCCATGCACAGTGTCAAATAACTTGTCTGTATGCATGTTTATGGTAAATCATGAGGACATCATGTAAATATCACAAACTGATGTAATGAGATGATGAGATCATTAGTATGATATCAGAAACTTAGAAATGTATTATATCATGGTACCACTATAATTATATCATGACCTGATGGGGATGTCACTGGTGTGTCTTGCAGTTTTCTCCTATAGGTGTGTAGCAACCACTATGTTTGTAGCGCATTAGTTTTTTTAAATGTATGTTACATGTTAGGCTAGGCTTAGTCCCTGGACGCAGCCATGCAGCTGGCAGAGGCTCACTTTGCAGTGGCTTCTGGTCTTTCTAGCTCTCCCCCCTCCCTTTTTTTCCCTCTGTTCCAACCCCCCTGGCTGGCTGGCTGTTTTAGAAGGTTTTTACTTTTTTTTTTTTTTTTTTTTATGTAACCAGCCCACTAAATGGCCTCACTATAAACAGAGCACCAGACCCAGTTCATACAAACAAACACACATACACATGACGCAGAGCATGAATTTGAACCCGACAGAGTGAAAGCTGCAAATCCAGCACCAACCCATTTTCCATTTTTGTCATTTTTTGTTGAGATTTTGTTTGAGTTTTGCCTGCCTCCCAAGTCTGCCTTCACACTCTGACACATTAGGGATCTATAGACATACAGTGGTACCTCTGGTCACGACCATAATTCGTTCCAAGACTCTGGTCGTGACCCGATTCGGTCGTGACCCGAACCTAATTTCGCCATTGGATTGTATGTAGATACTATTACTCCATTCCAGACCCTACAAACTCATGTAAATATTGGTGTTTTTTAAAAAGATTTTTAAGTCAAAAATAGTTAGACATACCATAAAATGCACAGTGTAAGAGTAAACTAAATGTAAAAACCTTGAGTAACACTGAGAAAACCTAACACTGCACGAGTCCATATTAGATCTTCATGAATCGTTAGCTGTAAAGAAATCTTTTAATGAGTTTTAAGCACAGAAAAAAAATCAAAGTTTGAAAAATCCTTAATTATGCAAAAGCTTACTGTAAACAACCAAGAACTAACCTTGCATGAGTTGACTTCTGCCGTTAAGGAAGTGAGGAGGATGATGGGTGGGGAGGAGGTTACTGTACAGCGAATGAACGCACGTCTGACCAAGACCGAATAAAAGGACACGTGTGTCTTTGTTAGGTACACAGTATGCAAACAGAAAATGGGGAAACATTGGCGCATACAAAGTGAAAGGGGAAAATGGCCGGGGCTGTGTTTGTTCAGCCCCCGATTGTGTGGTCATAACCAGGTGCAAGATTTTCCCATGTTCGGAAGCGTTTGTGACCAGAGGTTCTGTATATATAACAGAATGAAATGAAACCATAGTTATATGTTTTTTATATGTTTTATCTTCCATTCTGTGTGCGTCAGTAAATTGTAACTAATTGCAGATAATCTTTTTATTGATTTCTCCCTTTTAAGAAACTCACAATCGCACATAAACAGGAAATGGAGGCTTAAGTGTTTGAGTCTAAGAATAGGCTCTCTGTGGATCAGAATTAAGGGAGGCAAGATGGGAGCTTAGACACTCAGCAAGGCCCGTTTTCAATTAAACCCACCTGTTGCCGGGTCTGATTTTAAGTGCTTTGTGTGAGGACGGCATCTCCCTGGGCACCACTCTGAAGCACGGCACTAATCTGATGGATGAAGTGGGTTTAAAAAAAAATAGCTGTCTCTCTCTTGCTCTTCTACTCTCTTAATCTCTCTCTCTCTCTCTCTCTGTCTCTCTGTCCCTCTCTCTCTCATCTATTTTATGAACTAAACTCTGCAAATGATTAAGTAAACATCATTATCTCCACTTGTTCCTCTCCCTTCTCTCATCTCCCAGCCCTTCTGTTCACCCCAGGCTTGCTAAATCTAACACCCCACCACCACCCTATAGTTCAGAATAAATAGGCAGTTGCTGAAGACTTATGAATGTACCTCCCAAACTGCATTATAAAGAGATTACTTTAGTTTACACACTCACACATGGACTGAAGATGATGCAACACATCCTAAGGGTGATTCACGTACCCACTGAGATATGTGTTTATCTGAACATCACATCAAGAACATCATGTACTTCAGGTCTGAGCAAAATATTTCACATTTTTCGATCTTAATTAAACATTGAGCATTGTGTAAAACAGCACATTTTTTTCCTTCATAAATTTTCTGTTTTGTAAAATATGACTTTTTTTAAATTACTGGTTAAATAGTAAAAAAAATTAATAGCCGTGCAACCAAGCAAATGCAGGCCTAGTTTCATATCCAGTTCCCTTTACGCTCGGCCCTCTATATTCTCATACGTTACACGTTTATTCTGTGGCTTTGAGCATACTGACCTTTAGCACTTGGCTCAGGTGTGCTGTATGCTGTTGTAATAACCATGTATGAGAAGGTGAAGCAGGATGCAAGTGTGTTCTCAGCATGCTGTTTACTGGTGGTAACCCTCATTTCATTGTCAAAGTCTGGAATAATCATCTTTACACAGGTAGGCAGCATAAATATGGAATATTTTAGCATGAAAAACATGAGAAAGAGGTGAGGGTCAAGGATCAGGCAAGGAAGTACAGAATACAAATACTAGGAAGGTGGGAATTAATGCTCAGTAATGCATGTATACATAGAATACGACAAACAAATTGCAACACACGGGCTTATGTAGATAGGTTAATCATTATCTAAACAGGTAACAGAGTACAATAGGGATGACAAGCATATAACAAAACAAGGGGCACATACAATACAAGGAAGTGGAAATGTCACAGTAAGAGCATGGGCTATGCACATAGTGCAGACAAAAGCACCATCAAGGGGATTTGTGACAGAGGGCCACCCCTTTAACCTGATTGTTCAGTCCACCCATTCTGACTACTGTGCAAACATTCTGTGGCTTTGTATACAGAACAAAGCAATGATATCAACAAAAGCTGCATGTCATCATTCAGTTTAATGAATTGTCTAAAAGATATTATGCAAACTCATAAACGCAAAAATATTTTGTTTTTTTGTTTTTTTTTAATTTGGCCAATACAAAATCGGTTGTTGGTGGTTTTTTTTCCCTTGTCCGAAAGACTTTGTAATAAACCATCATTCTCTGGTTGTGCATAGTGTGCATAGATAAATGCATGCCATAAAATGAGATTTTACAGATGCTAGCTGTACTCATTTAAATATTTCCAAAAAAGTTTAACATGCTTGGAGGATTCAGTTACTCACCTGTGTCAATGCATAGGATAAGGTTTGTCTGTGCATAACTGCATCACTTAGTGTCCTGTCAGTGCCATGGTTGCCAAGTCTGTCCTAAGCTATTTATGTTATTGTTTCATTTTGGATTTTTTTTTTAACACAATACATTAGTGAGCCACCCCTCATTTCTTATATTTTACCAGAAAAATGAGACAATAGGTGATTCATTGCAACATGTGCAAACATTCATGTTAATGCAATATATTACACAAAGAGAGTTTGTATAAATCTGATGAGAATTAAAGTCAATATTTGGTATGACCAGCACGATTCTTCAACACAGCCTGAACTGTTTTAGGCAAACTTTCTTGTAATTTGTTAAGCAGCCTTCAGGAATAGTTCTCCAGGCTTCTTGAATGACACTCCAAAGCTCTTCTTTGGACACCTCCTGCCTTTTGTTGCATTCTCTGTCGGGATGATCCCACACTACTTCCAGTCAATGACTGATCATGTTTTTCTATCAAGTATGTAGGAGTCCTAGATAACTGTTCTTTAAAGCTTATATACTTACATGCTAATGCCTGCTACCCCTCCGGGGGCATAGGCCATCAACAAGGGATCTTCGGGTATCTCTTTCTTGAACTTCTCTCCCCAGTTGTCTGCAGGTCATTCCCATGGTCTTGATGTCTGCCTCCCGGTCTGTACACCATGTATTTCTTGGCTGAATCTGTGGATTTCATGTTAGGGTTTGTCTGATGATGTTATCTACAGGCTTCCTTAGGGTATGTCCTATTCAGCCTCAGTGTCGTTTCTTGATTTCTTGTTATGCAGGTAGCTGGTTTGTTCTCTGGTTCTCGGTCATGTGATCTGGTGATACCAAAGTGGCATTGTGGATGTTCTTATGGGGGAAACACTGCCATCAATGACAAAGTTGTTCAGTGTGCACAGATCTGCTAGTCTCTCCATTCTCATTAATGTCCCCCAGTCCATTGGTTCTCATGTTGTCTTTGTACCCAGTGTTGCTACTTTCAATCCTGATGTTAAAGTCTCCCATCAGGATAACATCTGTCTCTGGGTACCTCTCTATGATGGATTGCAGTCTGTTGTAGAGCTGGTCTTTGTCTACTTCCTCGCTGTCATTGGTAGGAGTGAAGCAGTGTATGATGTTAAGCTTTATTTTCTTTTCTGTTTTAGAGGGCTGCTGTGATTATTCTTGGACCATGGGCTTCCCATCCTATGAGTGCTCTGTAAGATGCTTTGGATGTCTGGAACCAACTCAGTGATTTGGACTGTAAGAGGCTCTGCAATGTATACAGGAGCAGGTTCTGCAACTGGAACTGGCACAGTGACTGGGATGGCCTGTGTGATTGGGATGGCCTGTATAATAAAGGTTGGAACAGACTTTGAGGCTAGAACAGGCCCTGAGGCTGGAAATGAGACTGTGAAGTCTAGAAGGGGCTCGGGCTCTGATATGTGACTGGAAGAGGAGCGGATTTTGGCCCTGTGTCAGATGAAACAGCCTCATTAAACTGGAGTCAGCTCAGAGCCTGGAATGAGTTTTGAGGTTAGAAGCAGCTCTGAGACTGTGCACACTGGAACTGGACTGCACTCTGCGATTGGAACGGGGACATTTATGACTTCAGCAATATTCTCTGTGAACCAGAGTAGATATGTTGACTCTTATGGGAGCTTGTGTAATTGTACTGGCTGGAACATACTTGGAACCTGGAACTGGCACTTGCTTGGATACTGGAGCTTGTTTTGTGACAGGAGCTTGCGCAGGCCATGACGCTGAAGTAGGCATCGTGACTGTAGCAGGTGTTCAGACTGACGCAGGCTCTGTGATTGCTGCAGGCTCTGGAGCTGTGGCCAGGGCAGGTTCTTCTTGAAGAAGAAAAGGTGGTGAATGTGGTTCTGGCTGTAAAAAACGAACTGATTTGAAAATAGGATCAGTCTTTAAGGCTTGTACAGGCTTTGAGGCTTGAGCATATTTGAAGGCTTGCACTGGCTAAGAGGATGGAATTGCCTTTGAGACTTTAGCAAACTTAGAAGCTTCAGCAGGCCTGGATGCTTGACCCGGCTTCAGCTTGGCCTTGGGTTCAGATCTGGACTTGGCATAGTGAACACTTTGTCCTTTAAACATAGGACACAAGAATACTCAACTTCAGGTGAGTGCGCTGAAGTGCAGGCCATCTTCTCAGCCTGTCACTTTGAGTGCAGTCTGTTTTATTAGCCTGCCACTGTAACTCTGGAGTGCAAGCTGTTTTCTCAGCCTGTCACTGAGATTTTGGAGTGCAGGCTGTCTTCTCAACCTGCCACTGTGACTCTGGGATGATTTTCTCCTCCTAGACCCCCGAAAGGAGTCTGGAGCAGTTGCCTCACTCTAGACCACTGGATGGCGCATGATGGAAAATGACTTTGAGTCAAGTTCTGGAGTGATTTCAACCATGAGTGTGCCAGAGGTTCTGAAGCTGATTTCAGACGATTTCATGGAAGAGGATGCATTTGAGGAGGGTCTGTATTTGCTTTGGGTATTTGAAAGTAGATTTTCCATAAATCTAGTGCATTGGTCAGTGTCTTGTCTGTCTTGCCAAATTTACGTTAACAGTGATCTGTTACATATTGGCAAAACCTTATGCATTCATAGACTACTAAACTAGAAATGAACAAGCCCAAAGTATGGTTTGTCTGATATTAAATGCATATATTGGGCACATTATTAGCTAATTCTGTGCATCAGTGCATGTCATGTGTTAGTGCACAACACACACTTTACATGTGCAGAATATCTAGTTCTTTGTTATGTAGAATACAATACCTAGGTAAATGACTTTATTCAGTGCAATATGATTGCAGTTTCTTTATACCTAACAAAATAATAATGCACTGTTTTGTTGTATTTTGCATGAAATGTGAAAGTCTAAACATATTGTCATGGTGTTGGTGAAATGTCCCTATATATCTAGTATTGTACTCAATTTCTTGGATTTGTTTCAAGTTTTTTTTGTGCTTTAGCTTATTTACATGAAGGAAAAGTCAATGAAGTAAGGTTACAAGTTTTATGAATGGCTACACATGACTTTATTGTATACCAAGGGAGAAGATATTGTCTATACTGCTTGGCTACACCAGTGTCTGTCAGGTGGACTGTTTTTGTTTACGCTTTTTACAAGCTCATAATTGCTGCAATTCATGTTCGTCCTTTTTTCTATTTAGTGTATATAGTTCTTTTGACTAAAATCTGACCCCATATCCCCATCACAGGAGGTGATAAAAGCCCACTGTATGTGTTTCACACAGTGAAAAGTGTGAAAGATGTTACTACCTGAAGCTGCTAACTTTGTAATTGTGCTGGCTAAAGGAGCTCTGGTAAAATACTTACAATGACTCCATTTTTACCAGTGGCCCTATGAACTGCAACCAATAACAATATTATACACTCCAATTTGTCATGTTGGGTCAAGAGCCCACTGCTGTTCCTTTAGGGAAGCCTTCTAAACAGGTTTAGACAGACTGCTGGACTGACTCATTGTGCTAGACAACCTCTTAATATTGGCATTGTGGCCACAGTCTGATGGCTGGTGTCTCTGTAACAGCAAGCACTTCTCACCAGGATGCAGCAGTGGTGCTGAAGGACAGTGCCACTCCCAGCTTACCGCATACCACTAACAGTTCCACGCCTCCATTGTTGCGGAACGATGGCGCACACATGGCCAGTGGGTGGGACTACCTGATCCGGCAGAGCTGTGCACTACTAATTTCTCACTCTCCATGAGTCAGGGGAATAGAATAAAAGCACAGCCCCATGCCAGGAGGGTGAGCATGCCCCTAGCTAACACTTTTGCTTATTGTGGCTCTCTCCATTTATCTCCCCACTCATCGCCTAGATGAGGTTATCCCAGCGACGCCCTGCTGCTTGCCTGAGAGAGACCTGCTGCCATGCCAGTTCCAGATTGCTGGCCATGTCCAGGGAGATGAGCAGGGAGATGCGTACCCTCACACCTCATTTCATTTTTCCTCAACAAGAAACCCTAAATAAAAGAGCAGTTTTTCTGCACTATACCTCCATCTCCACGTGTCTAAGTTCCTCAGCCTACATACATTGCTGACAATCAAAATACCCTGATGGATAAGTGGTATACATAATAGATGGGTGGATGGATTGATGGAGTTTGACTTAATACAGTACCAAGTTAACTAAGAACAAGGCCAGCACAAAAATCAAGAGTATGGAGTAATGATGACTTTATGAATTTTTCATTAACAAATTTTACAATATTATAACTAACTATATAGAAAACAGTATAACCAGATGGAACTGCTGATACTTACAGAGCCCCTAAAAGAACACAAGTTTTCTCAAACCAGAAACCAGCATTTAGGAGTTAACCTGGATGTCCGAGCTAGCACAGCCCCTAATGTTAGCACTAGCAGCCAGCCTTGTCAAGCAACACTTGACCTAGATGCAAGTCTACCTGTGACTAACTATGAAATATATAATGCTGATTATTCATTGATTCACTTATCCTTCAAAAGTAATTTTTTTAAATACTTTCAAAGCAAAACCTGATGCACGCGATTAGATACATTTTTTTAAATCACTTTTTGAGCCCTACTTAATTAAATTGTAACTGACTGGTTTTGAAGTCTAATGTAACAATATACATTGTGCATGCAATTTAATATATGTGAGTGCCTATGAGTACAAGTACGAGTTCGAGTTTCATCAAAATAACCACCACTTGCATTTATCACAGCAGCACAGTTCACTGACAAGTTATTTCCAAAAATTGCTGGAACAAATTACCCTGATACTAATAGTCAAGATCTTTTCAATGCACTTAGCACTGCTTCACTCTATAGTATACATTTGTAGAAGAGTAATGATTTTTAGTCTCACTATGCAGAGTCACCCAGAATAGAATGAGTTTCCTTTTGAGTCTGGTTCCTCTCAAAGTTTCTTCCTCGTGTGATCTCAGGGAGTTTGTCTTTGCTATCATAACCTTTGGCTTGCTCGTTCGGCATAAATCTAAATCTATATCTAGAGCAGAACATGGCTTGACATCCTTAGCATAGTCAGTGCAAGGCAGATCAACATTATCAAAGGAAAAAGGAAGTGTAACAATATCTTTGGCAGAGGCCTTGTGCAGTGCTACAAATGCTTTGACTCATGCAGGACTACTGAACGCATGTAGGGTTGCAGAGGCTTCAGTGCCAGCCTTGAGCACATTTTTTCAGGAGACTGGAAAACACTTTGACTGTTGTTCATTCTAAATTAAATGTAAACCATTACAGCACAAACATTACCCTCGCTTTCATCAGGTTTTGAAAATAAAATACAAATCACAGGATAAATTTGTTAAGGGATAGATGCCATTTTAGGGACCTGAAATACTCATCTGCATTATTTGTGAGAACTCAGTAGTGTCATAAGCCAACAAAGAGAGAGGGAGGGTGGGGGGATGGCTTATCCCGACTTGTTTGCTTTGGCACAAGAGCTGCACATGGGGTTCATGGAGATGACAACTTCCACAGGTGTGGAGAGAGATTTTAACATCATAACAATCACATTATTATTTCCCTTTGGGGATTCGTCCCTTGTATGCTCAGTCAATACATCCATAGCAGGTGAAGTCATCTGTAACAAGCGTGCATGATGTGAAGAAGCAGCATGAAAATGTGCATTATTAGCTTGCTGTTTATTAGGTGTAACCCACAAAACATTGTCAAAATCTGGAACAGTGGTCAGTACACAGGCACGCAACATTAATAAGGGATAATACATAATGCCAAGCATGAGAAACAGGTCAGGGTCAAAATCAGAAAGTACAGAAACAGAAAACAAAATCTAGGACACTAGAAAGAAGATTCAGAAATGCATGTAATACATAACAGAAGAATGCACAATAAAAGACTAACACAGGAGGGCTTCGATATACCAAATAATCATGAAGTAAACAGGTACCAGTTGGCTACAATATGGATGACGTACATATGACAAAACATGGGACTGAGACAAGATAGATAGATAGATAGATAGTTAGATAGATAGATAGATAGATAGATAGATAGATAGATAGATAGATAGATAGATAGATAGATAGATAGATAGATACTTTATTAATCTCAAAGGGAAATTCACATACTCCAGCAGCAGCATATTGATAAAAGACTATATTAAATTAAAAAGTGATAGGAGTGCAGGTATAACAGGCATGCATGTGTGCAAATGTGCAAACATTGCAAGACAGTGCAGGCATTACAAGATACTGCAATAATAGTCAAAAAGATGGTTTGAAAACAATGGTACAATAAAGAGCATGGGCTGCACACAGAGTGAGGACAAAAGCACTGTACTTTAAGGGGATTCATGACAGCTGTCATGAGAAGTGAACCATGATATGGATACGGAACAATGCCTATGACTTCCAGGCCAAGTATCTCTGTGGAGTCTTGTCGAATCTGGTCTAAAATAAAAGGATAATGAACCATTTAAACTTTCTACATCCTTTCAGCTAAGGGGCATTGTGTCACATCTAATGCACAATGACAAGAAGAAAAGTGATGTGCTGAAGGGAAGAGAGAAAAAGAGACATTGCCAGGCCGTTGATCAGCTTTGAAACAGACAGATGTTAAAGAGGTCATATTGCTGTGTGTGTGTGTGTGTGTGTGTGTGTGATCCAGGAATTTGTGTTTGTGAGGATAAATGCCGTTTTTGAATTCATGATGATACTTAAGGTGAATCATGCTAAGGCTTTTGTCACACATCATTGTGAGAAGGTACATCAACAAAAGAAGCCTGTCAGGAATCCGCCCAAACTGAACGCGCTTCCGCAGCGCTTGGAAGAGCCGCACGGAGCGAACCTTGCAAATGCACCTGTTTTCAGGCGCCTCGGAAAGTGGCGCTGAAAGCACACTACAGCGGCGCCAACGCCGCATGCGCAACGAGCCATGTTCAAGGTCATCTGACTGTAATGAGACTCAGGTGTGGCTCGTTAAGTCTGGACTTTAAAAGACTCTCGCGTTCGCACACTTGGTGCGAAGCATTTAACAAACCTTGCGTCACGTTACTGCCGAGCCGTGTTATTTTCTGAATGCTTTGTTTGTGTAGTACCGTTTCATTTTCCCGTTTCCGAGTTTTGCCTTTGCCCTTGTCTGTCTTGTTTTGATTCCCAGTTTTGACTTTGGACTGTTTTCTGATTACGATTACTGTTTTCTGATTTTCTGCCTTGTCTGGTTTTGCCCGTTTGCTCGTTCATCTGACATTCTGCCCGTGTTTTGGTTTTCGAGTTTGCCTGCCGTTTTCAACTTGTTTGTCTCTTATTAAATACAGTTGTGGTCAAAAGTTTACATACAGTTGTAAAGAACATAATATCATGGCTCTCTTGAGTTTCCCATTATTTCT
>JAQMCW010000012.1:8974199-8984572 GCA_030068335.1 Chrysichthys cranchii
GTGCCAACTTTTTTGGGACCTGTAGCAGACATCAAATTTGAAATGTGCTCATTTAGTGGATAAAGGTGTACAATTTCTCAGTTTAAACATTTATGTTATCTGTGTTCTGTTGTGAATAAAACATTGGCTCATGTGATTTGAAAGTCTCTTAGATTTAATTTTATTCAAATTTAAATAACGTCCCAACTTTTCTGGAATTCGGGTTGTAGGACAGCCAGAAAAAATAGCAAAAGACTTTTTTAAAAAAATGCTAAATCATGAGTGAGAAAATGTTACATAATGAGCATAATGTTGAACTTAAGCTATTTTTCTAACAGTTATTTATTAGGGTGGATAACAAGGTTCTTAGTTATTTAATTTAAAATAATTAAATGTAATGCTTTAGAGCTTTAAAAAATGGGCTTAGCAGGTTTTGGAGGAAAAGTTCTTCAATTCTTGCGTGATTTCGCTACATATAAAATATGTGATTGGACCAAAGAAAACACATAACCACAAGAAAAGTTAAATTGAGAGATATTATTGTGAAGTGTTATTAGTTTCCAATTGAATTTGTACATCTAGTTAAACATCTTAGACATGTCACATTTGCATAAAACATGAAGATGCAGAGGAAAGAATGGCAAGAACACTTCACAAATTGTGCTTGATTATATAAAAATTATGAGGTCAGGGTCAGAGTTTCACAGGAAACACTGATAGCCATATTATTTAACAGTGTATACTTTTTTTTTTTTAAGTGTTCAGATGATATCACCCATTATATTAACAGTGTGTAGCCCTCTGTCACTTATTAACTACTTGGAACTGACCCATGTCTTTTAGATAAGTGACACTGTAGTTTTCTTCACTGAGCCAGCAAAGAGAAAGAGCAGAAAGATCTCAGCATGATTATTGTACATAACACGTGATGCAAAGGATAAGGGACTTTACTGGAATGACCCCAACTCTCCACCTCTTTGTCCGTGCTCTTCTTTTTTTCTAACAAGATAGCTACTTATTAGAGCCACTTCAGTCAACAACATTACCAGCTCTTTGAAGGACCACTTAACTCCCACAGTCTCGCTGTGAAGAGCATGAAGATGCTATTTGTCATCAGGAAAACAGGACAAAGCTAAT
This sequence comes from Chrysichthys cranchii, assembly GCA_030068335.1. Taxonomy (NCBI): domain Eukaryota; kingdom Metazoa; phylum Chordata; class Actinopteri; order Siluriformes; family Claroteidae; genus Chrysichthys; species Chrysichthys cranchii. The sequence continues at coordinate 8,975,316 of JAQMCW010000012.1, forward strand.
CCAAGAATTACCTTAATAAATTGCTGCCGAGAAGTCCTGGCCAGTGCTCGGTGTAAATTATGGTCATGGAAGCTAGGAATGTTGGAAACATCTCCTAGCCAGCTATTGCCACCCTATGGCTGGCAGACAGCATTGATGATGAATCCAAGAATGCTAATTTATTATTATTATTATTAGTAGTAGTAGTAGTAGTAGTAGTAGTTTTTAGAAGGACTTGTTGTGTGTACAAAGTCTGATGAAGGCCTGATAATCCCTGAAGGATAAGTGATGTGATGTGATACTAGTGACTGTCACACATGAAACACACCACACCATAGCACAGCGTGATACAGTGAAATTACGTCTCTGCATTTAACCCATTCACCTTGTGAAGCAGGGGGTAGCCGAACAGCGCAGCGCCCGGGGAGCAGTGCTTGGGGACAGTGCCTTGCTCAGGGTACCTCAGTGTACCTTATTGGTCCTGGGCCTTGAACCCACAACCTTCCGATTGAATGGTAATATATTTAGTGTTTAGCATCATAAAAAGCCTTGGAAGACATTGTAAGGTTGTATGTTAAATCAAACAACAGTGATCTCCTTCCGATTGAAGGGCCAATGCCCTCACTGCTAGGCTACCACTGCCTCATAAAAAATGAGAATATATTAAAAAAGGACAATGACATAGTATAATGTACTACAATTAAATAGAATTCAGTATAGCCTAATTTAATAAAGTCATTAATACACATGGTGCCATGAAAAAAAAACCCCAAAGAATTAAAGCATTAGTAAAAAGAAATTGTTACATACCCATCTCATTAAATGATCATTTTTTTAAATTAAAATATTATTCACATTATTTACTTATATATACTTATTATATTTTGTTTTCAGAGCGTGCCAAGTCTGCTAAATTCAGGTGTCATTCTTCATGCTGCTGACAATATAATTAGAATATGACAAGATTGACATACAAGAGAGAGAGCGAGAGAGAGAGAGAGAGAGAAAGAGAAAGGGAGGGAGAGAGAGAGAGAGAGAGAGAGAAAAAAAGAGAAAGGGAGGGAGAGAGAGAGAGAAAGAGAAAGGGAGAGAGAGAGAGAGCGAGACGCAACAGGTGTACTTTCTCTTCCTCCTTAATATGCAAATTTTTACCTGTCACAGAAATAGACCAATCCAAGGAACAGGAAGCAGACAGGCTAAAATTCTCATTGGTGAACCAGGTCTCACATTCTCCATTATAGTTCTACAAGCCAAAGTCATTGCTAAACAGTGACAAGGACAACTTACAAGTCTGCACTGTGCAGTGGACATTATTCAACATCTCTGGTGAGCAATAACTTTCTGATTGCCTTTTTGGCACTATCAAATTCCGTTGCGCTTAATTTTTTTGTAATTATTTCAGAGATCTCAGGCATTATAGATGTTGTTGCAGTTCTATTCTATTGCATTATATGCTGTGGTTTTATTTTCTAAACTTTTATTTTCAGTTTGTGTGTGTGTGCGTGTGCGCACACGTGCCCCATGCTTTGGAAAACACAATACTGTCTGGCACGTAAGGGACCTCCCAAAAAATGTTTCAAAACCAAAAATAAATAAATAAATAAATAAATCCCTGCTATACATTGGTGACTAGCTCAGGGTGTACATACTTACATACAAAGATAAAGAGAGTCATTGTATGTTATATAATCTTCATTGTAGTTACTGTGAATTATTATTTATAGGACAGTAAATATAAGCTTGTTGACTGATAATTATACATTTCAAACAATTGCTATGAACGTGATGTAGATGGGTTCATTATGAACTCACAATGAAATAAGAGCATGCTTTGAGATAGTGTTTTTCAAATACCCTCCGATGATACAGTGTAGTCAACTACATTTTGTAATGGGAATGGGAACATTCTCGAGGACAGTTAAATTCTTACTACTGCAACAAATGACAAAAATAAACATAACAGTATCAGTGAGACTCACAAGCATTGCATTCAGGAAGCAGTCTACACATATAACTCATCATAGGTATTTTAAAAATATATTATTTTTCATTAATTATTGCTGATTAAGGCTCATTTCCTCCATTAACCATATCATCACTATAAAATGACTCCATAATGGAGTTACATTATAAATAGACCACAAGTATAAAAATAAAATGACTTCAGAAAGGACACCGGTAATTCTGCAGTGCAAGAAAAATATCTAGTAAAAGTAGAAATAGTAAGCATTTAGTCAGAGGAATTTAGAAGGACGTTTCTTTCTAAAGTGGATCCGATCCATAGAGACTTTCATTTCAGGTTGTTGTATAGATGACCAGTTGTTACCAAAATGCAAGGAGTATCACAGAAGTAATGACTAAGAAACAAACAAATTAATAAAACTGAAGAGGAGACGACTACATAGAAATATGGCATAGACTACCGCATAATTTACAATTAATGCAAAAATTTATCTAATTCTTTCACATGTATATGATATTACATGGAATTAAATGGCATGTTCCACTACGTTATTTGCGCAGATTCTTATACAGAGCACAGTGATACAAAGTATGTGGAAAAACTACAAATATTCATAGCCTTAAAGATTAGAAATTACTGATGGGCCATATCAAATATGCATATAAACAGGGGCCTAAATTTTTGCAAGTTCATAATATCAAATTATTCATAAACATTTCATACAATAAGACAACATAGATACTCCATGAAGAAAATATGGAGACAGTGCAAGAGGAATCTCAGTACATGATGGCAGAGCCAACATTGAAGCAACATGGTTTATTAATAACAAGTCAGCTAATAATGTTAAATAGAAGCAAGGTCACTATGCATAATTCCTAGGAAATGTAACTTTTTGACCATGTTTTTGACATATTTTGATGGAATAGGCAGATTCCATTGGCCTGATATAGTTTCCCTTGTTGTACTCTGCTTATAAAACACTGTTTGACAGAGAAACTGGCAGGTAAAAGCATATACATTCAGTGCCTAAAGGGCCATGACTAAGCCATTGATATACTGTTAACTAAAGAAGAACAGGTGATACTTTATTTATGCAAAGTAGACAGTGTCATTCCTGTGTAAATGCGGTTTTGTTTGTGTGGTTAAGCAAGGCACGAAACACACCCACACACCTGATGATATGCTTTTTGGACAGGATACAGGATCTTCTATCTTTAAACTGTTTTTGTTGATAGGAAAGGTCATATAGCTGTTTCCTATGACTGTACTCACTTTTCAAACACAGTAATGCTGCTCTGACTTTTTTTTCTTTTCACTGTCTGTAGTTCTGGACAATGGTCCTTCTTAGTGGCTGCAGCATGAGCATCCCTGCGAGTGTGAGTGTTGAGAGCCAGCTGCCAGCCTCCTGGAGCCCCCACTACAACAGCCCAGATGGTACTGTCCACCTTCATTACATTAAGCTTTTCTCAAACTCATTTCACCACATACAGCTTGAGTAATCAACCATGCAAATTGAGCTTTTATATAAGCCTTAAATGGTAAAGTGAAATCATTTTCTCTAAGTTTTTAATATACTGAGGCCTATAAGGTTATTATTATTATTATTATTATTATTATTATTATTATTATTATTTTACACTTAAGATCACTGATATCTCAAAATCACAGAAATGTCAGACTGAAGATTATAATTCCAAGGTGTCAATATGGCAAAATTCACACACAACTGACCGGAGGTTATACAACCTCATGCACAGTAAAATCCCCAGTGTTGAATAAAGTCTTTCAAAGTACACGTAAGACTTAAATAAATCAACAATGTATGTTGTGTTGTGCATATTAACCAATGTAATCCTTTCTGAACAGTATTACACTATGCAAATAAGAATTACAATAGAGCATACCTTGTGATGACTCTGACCAAAAACATTTTTATGGTCTTTTATGGCCTTTTTTAGAATTATGACTCAGCTGAACTTGCTTAGTAAAAAAAAAAAAAAAAAATTAGGATTAATCATTTACACTAGTCACTTCTGCTTCTGAGAATATTTGATTAGTACATGTACAAGATACATTCATACAAAGCCGGATTCTGTCTCCTGCTACCTTAAGTCTCAATTATGACCCAATCAAACCACCAAAACTCAACTCTGTTATCTTTTTCTTTTTTTAAAGTGTCCATGGTGTCGTCGGGATACGCTACACGTCTGTGGTCCCAGGACCTCCACCCACAGTATTGGTCCAAATATCAGGTGTGGGAGTGGCTTCAGCAGACCCTGGACGTACACCAGATTGATGCCACGTCCATCCCGTTCAGTAACTTTGACCTGGATGGAAGGCAGCTGTGTAGCATGAGTTATCAGGACTTCACTCATTTGGCTGGATCTGTTGGTCCGGTCCTCTACCAGAGTCTGACTGATCTCAAGTGGAGCAGTAAGTTTTAGCTTGGGCTCAAATTTGCTTATTTAACATTAGTTTTGAGGCATACCTAATAATGAAATATACTAAGCAGGGCCAGTTGGCATCATTTAAATGAGTAAATAATGGATGGTTCATACAAGTGACCATAGCTTTAGCGTATCAGGCAAACAGAACCAACACCTCAATGCAAAATGTATCCATTACAAAGATGGGTTTAGTTTATTTACATACACTGCATGCGGAAAACATCTGGATGCTTAATTCTAGTTGAAAATTTTCCTCCATGTGAAATGTTATTGCGGCATGTTCAACGCAACTGATGCATAACCAGAACATAGCCACAAAACTGCTTTTACAATAACATAGCGGTGCAGTGGGTTGGATCCCAAGCTCAGGTTACTCGCATGTTCTCTCATTGTATGCTCTGGGTTCTCTGGTTTCCTCCAACATCCCAACATGACTTCAAACCTCCCCAAGGTGTGGAGGACTATGTAAAGCGCGGGTGGACATCCGCCTTACAGTCCATGTGCCCGGGACAGCCTCCAGATCCATTGTAACCCTGAGATGAATGAATGCTACTTTTGCTTTCATAGTGTGAACTTTATTTGAAGAGCTATTAAGTTGAAGTGTAAGAGCAAGACAAACATGTTTTACTGGTTTGAAGTAGGGAAATGAACAAAATCAACAACAGACAATGAAATATACATCCTGTACTAGACTGTAACTGCTTCATTCTGTAGTTAAAGAAATATTAAAAAGTAGACTTTTCTCAATCAAAAGTCATTTTTTAATGTGCGTTGGACAGGTCAATATGGCCCCTCAGCAGATATGTTTACACCAGGGGACATCAAAACAGAATTAGATGGTATGTATGATTTGAAAGAAGAAAAAAAAAACAATCATAAAAACTAATATTTCTGGCAATTGTTTTTATTAGTAATTACAATGACTGCAGAAACCATCATATATGTTTAACAGATCTTCCATGTTCAATCTTACCTTACAAAGAGGAGCCCAGTTTCTACAGCACCTCAGGTAAAGCAACTCTTTCAGTTTGATTACAGATCTCACCAGGATATTAAAGCGTCATTTACTAATCATCTGCACAATCATCCTTTAACAGAGCATTTTGACATTAAAACCCCATTTCAGCCAACGACAGTGATGAGTTCGCCAGCTCCCTGTAGTCCAGGTATGAAACATAACTCCATCCAATCCAATTGAAACACACCTACATAATGATGATAATGATGAATGCGAGCTGATCATGTACTACACGGGAGATATTCTTATTACAGAGTAGATAAGTGACAGCAACATTACTGAATTTGCAGCTCTTTTTCTTCTACTCCCAGAGTCATTATTTAAGGCAGTGTTAATGAAAGAGGAAGGATGAGCAGTGCTGACACTAGCCCACATTATGTTCATTTATAAACCAATTCCCTGCCTAGGGCCATTAAATTTAACCTTTGAAGTATGGAGTGCCTTTCAATTATAGGCCATGTCAAAACCCCTTTGAGTCATTTAGTTATACTTAAGGATTTTCCTTGCACTACATTTTTGTCAGGGACTTCCTATTAGCTTGCCTTGTGCATTTAATTCTGTATGTCAACTGGACATGTAATACCTTACATTAAGGTTCCCTTTACTGACATTATTTAATGCATTAGTTAATGAACAAACCATGCGCATTAGCAGTAATGCACCATCAGTAATAATAAGAAAGTAACCAACACTTATATTAATTGACATTTAACTCTAATCAACACATGTCCTTATCAATGTTCATAATATGATTAGAATATGAATGGTTAAAATTAAGCCCACAATGACCTAACACCTTAAGCAACATGACTGTGGCTTTGGCTGAAAAAATTCAGAAATGAAGCTGAAGCAAGTTCCAATATTTACACATACATGCCAAAGTTCAGTACCTTATAGAATTTGCTGTTAGTCGTTTAGTCAGAATCAAATAAGCATCAGTAAAGGCAGATGTATTTAAACAAATGTCAGTTAATACATGTGTTGACTTGCCAATGAGACCACTTTTGGTAGGCATTTTTAGGCATAAGTAATGTAGTAAATAATGCTAGTAGAGGAAAGTATAATGTAAATCATTATAATGAAACAAAGCTGTACATTCACTGTTTCTCATAGGGCTGATCCATTTTTTCAAAGCAACCCTTATAACTCACCTTCTGACCTGTGCATTAATATAGCATGAACACAGAATACAGAATATGAAGGCAGCTCATACTAATTACCGCTCAACTTGTTCATTTGTATTCATTTTGTAACCAGTATCTATTTTTGACTGCATAGACCCTAAAAGACCGCACAGCCGCTCCCACCAAGTGAAAAAGCACAGTGAGTAACCACTTTTACTTTTATTTTACTTCCCCCATCTTTGTAAACTTCCCTGATTTTAGATCTAAGCACTCAGAGCAATGTGCTACAGACTAGTTTTAGAATTTTTAATCAAGTTTCCACTTGTGTTTTGGGTTGTTTAGACCCCCGTGGGACCCATCTGTGGGAGTTTATACGGGATATTTTGCTGAACCCAGAGAGGAACCCAGGCCTGATTAAATGGGAGAACAGATCAGAGGGTGTATTTCGCTTCCTGAAGTCTGAGGCTGTAGCACAGCTATGGGGCAAGAAGAAGAACAACAGTAGCATGACCTATGAGAAACTCAGTCGAGCAATGAGGTAATAAACATCTTCGTATTATTTACTGACATAACCCATCTACCCACTTAGATAGGTACCCCTAAAACTGTTAACCAGAGGTTTTTCAATGGTTTGTTTCTGGTTGTTTCTTAATGAAGGTATTACTACAAACGAGAGATTTTAGAACGTGTAGATGGACGCAGACTGGTCTACAAGTTTGGAAGGAATGCACGTGGATGGAGAGAAACAGAAAAGTGAAGTCATTGGCCACACATTTATTTTCCTAGTTTCCTTTTCAATAGGAGATGTGAAGTCCTTTATTTATAACATTATTACATTTATATTATGGTTTTTTTTTCACTATAAGAAGGAGCTTGATGTCTTTTTATGTTGCTTGTATTTATATGTACCTGTTTTTTTTGTTTGTTTGTTTAAAAGGTTTAAACCTGAAAAAAATAAGTTTAACTGCACCAATCTGTGAACCAATAGAGCATAGCTAATATTCTCCAAAGGACTACTTACAAAGATTTTTTCCCCCCATATAAATATATGTATATATTTATGAATCTCTATAGTCAGATAATTTTCCATCACTAGCTAGAAAACATCTATGCATTGCATTTCTTTGGAAGATCCAGGGCACATTCAACAGACTATTAGGTTGGGCAATAATTGGACTTGAAGACACTTTATATAACATGCTTATTCATCTAACATGAGGTCTATAAGGGTGCAGCCACGGTATTAATTCCACCTAAACCTGAAAATCTACACTTTGAACAGATGATGAAACACTACAGCTATATTTAGTGTCTTGTTTTCCAACTGTATGTGACCAGTTTCAAAGTTTATTTCAACTACAACTACTTTAAATTCTAAAAGCATGGCTGAGGAAAATATGAAAAGTACCTTTTCAAGCAGTACCTCTCCCAACACTGATTACAAGTTTCACTTGGATCTTATACTGCCTTTTTCTATGGCACTTATTGTTGGTCAGATTTTTTATTTTTTTTATTTTTTACTATGACCCACAAAGGCTGGAAAGTTTACTGTATAGCCTATACAGTGTTTCAAAGGTCTTTGAGGAGCAAACAATGTATATGTACAGTACATTTGTAATCTGTATACTTCAATAAAAAAAAAAAAAGCATTGTTAAACAAACTGTTATGTTTCATAGAACTACTAAACCATTATTCAGTCGCTAATCAACAGCTAGATATCAGGGAAAATCCATCAGTTTTGACTTGCCACTAAATCTTTATCAGAGCAATCACAGCTGACTAATCTCTCATAAAACCAAATGCCATGGTGTTAACTGTTCTGTGATGTGTGCCATGGTCAGCATGTCTGCACCTCCAGGCAACAAGCAGCTGCTGGCCCTCAGATGCTCTCTGAGATTAGCCTCTCATCGCTTTATATCCCCATCTCTTTCATCCTGTATAATGCTTCATAGGCAAATCCAGTTTTTCCAGCCTCTATCACTCCTCTAGACTGTTAATGCTTTATCACCATTCCATAAGTCACAGTGATATACTGGAATTTATTTAATCATCACTAAAACCCATAAAATTTGTCCATGAATGGCACTGTTACTGTTGCCCTCTTTGAACTTTTACACATTTTCCTAGCACTTCTATATAAAAAAAAAAGATATTTTATCTGCTGAATATATATCTCACACACACACACACACACATATATATACTGTATATATAAAACAGTATTGCAGTATAACATTGTAGGCTTTTTTCTACCTTGTAAGCATTTTTTCTAGGAAGACATTATAGAACTTAAGGTTAGTAAATATGATTTATTATGTAATAATCTTTAAAAAAAAATACATTGTTTCATTTTCCCTTTATTGAGTAAAGAACCATACTTGGTCATTTCAATAAACATTCAAAATGGCCCCCTCATGCATCTTCATGAGGTCATAGAACCACATGGATTGCTTACATCCTAAACCTTTCTTTAGGTTTATATGTGCGATGGGACATATTTTATGGTTAATTTACAAGAGCATGGTCATTCGTCTGCATTTGATATGCTGTGTATTTGAAAGTATATGCTATGGATAGTGCTGCCACTAACGACTAATTTTCTAACGACCTATTTTTCGACTAATTTTTCGATTAATCTTAACGACTCATTTTAAAAAAATCAAGCGGTTGCAATTTTCATGTGTTCATTTTATGTTGAACAAAATTCAAGGGCCAAAGCACA
>JAQMCW010000012.1:8995840-9010914 GCA_030068335.1 Chrysichthys cranchii
CATATTATGGCAAGAACCAATCAGCTAACTAAAGAAAAAAGAGTGGCCATCAGTACTTTAGGAAATGAATGGTCATGTAAATAAAGAAAACGCATTGAATGAGAAAGTGTGTCCAAACTTCTGGCCTGTACTGTACGATTGTTTGATCTTATGTTGACGATAGCGATATGGCAAAAGTGTAATGATATTGTAAAAATATTTTTAAGTTTCGCACACAGCAGGCAAGCATAACAGCGTAAGAGGTACGATACGTTGGGACGATGCCGGGCTGCTGGGATGTATGCAGCTCAGTGAAATGCCTCAGTCTCGCCTTCCAATAATTAGGTAAATGTAGCCTTCAGCAACCTCACATTGTTCATGCATGCAGACGTTGGACAGAATCTTGGTGAGTACAGTACAAAACTACGCTCAAAACATGTGTAATGCGTAGATTTAGCGATTTCATTTTAAGGTTATGTAACTTTTAAAAAATTTTTAGAGCATATGGAATACAGAACAAACTTTCTACTAAATTTACTAAATCACTGTGTAATGTACTGTATAATATTTTTACCTACACTATGGGTCTTTTAAAGTATGGTGCTGTAAATTGCTCTTTCATACAGTACACCATACAGTACCCAGCTAGGCTACAAAATACTGTACTGATTACCATTCTTAGAGACTCCTGGGTAGGTTAGGCTAAGCTAGGCTATGCAGTGGGTTGACCTATAATATTTTTCCACTTACGATGGGGTTATCGTAATGCATCTCCATCACTACTAGAGGGCTACCTATAGTTTGGTTATCTTTGTATTGAAACAGAACTAAGATTTGTAGATTAATTTATATTCATTCTAGAAGTTGACAGTGTCCATTTTTTTTTTATTTGATTTATTTTCCAAAAATACAAAGAATTAAATGTCTCCATCCCAATTCTTTTTTTGTTTTTTTTTCCTTCTGTGCAATAATGACAAAAGAACATGCTCTGTAATAGTCAACATATTTATCATTTTTGTGGTTATTTATAGCAGGTGTGGTTAGATGCACTGATTTATCCTGTATTTCTTTGTTGGGAACTGGGCTTTGGTACCTTCACAGGAACATAAGATCACTTATCAACAGGACCATGTACTTGTATTATGTAGGTGAACTTCTCGCCTTCTGGAAAAGTTTTTAAGTCTGACTGTGCAATATTTATATCTGTCTAATTCCTTATGGAAATTTATGCTGTTCTTGATCCTCCTTTATGTGAATAAACGTCAAACATCTGACTGGTTTAAAGCAGGCGTTTGTTACCAGTTGTAGTGTGGGCCACGAAGAGCTAGACCCATATCTGTTTGAGAATCTCTATATATAAAATCCTTTTCGCGTTTGAAACAGAAATGGCGTATGACCACAGAACATATTATACGTGTGTATGACCAGAAACAGCGTCACTAGCGCTTACATTTTAACTAATCACTTCGTTTATGGACGCCATTTTTATATCATCTTTTACGAGCTGTTATTATTTGTGTGAATTATTTTACTGATATTGAAATGAAGTAAACACCTATTTGGTAAGTAATTATTTAAGAAAACTTTGATCTAATCTAGAAAATCAGGCAAAGACCATCTCCTGTCATTTCCATGAGAATGCTGATCCACTTCTTCTTTGATGTGAGGGGACGCGTGGTGTAACAGTGAAGGTCATATTATTGAACTGGAAGGCTATAAATAACTTCTACAGAAGCCTGCTTTGCTGGTTGTTTACGAGAATATATGGTTTCCTGAGATTCCCCGCGAGTAAATGTTGTGTTGTGGATTTAAAACGTTGAATTTGAAAACATTCTTAGCCGGGTTAGTGAGCTAAACTAATGTTTACATGGTGTGTGTGGGGTTTTTTTTTGTTTTGTTTTTTGTGGGGGTTTTTTTTGTTTTTTTTAACCAAGTGGTGTCAGCTGAGGAGAGCATTTAGCTGACATGACTAGCTATATAAAATTCTTTTCGTGTTTGAAACAGAAATTACATTTGACCACTATTTGTTGAAAAATAAAATTGGTAATTAACAAACTTATTTTATAAATACTACATTTTATTTTTTCCCCTTGCACTCAGTGAGCGAAGCCACTGGCTAATCAACTAGTAGGGTATAAAAACACATGAGTAATATATAATAAAGAGTGGGCAGTGTTGCTCTTGGTAGTAATCGCTGGCAGGAGGCCCTGGGATTTTGGGGAGATATAACAACATAATGTTGATGTGCTGACATTTCAGTGTGATTTGCAAAGATTAGACAAGTTTTTGACACCACTAAGGCATTACTCGTAGTACAAGAATAAATTGCAGAGCTTACGCTTACATATTAGTACATAGTTAAAGCTGTAGGACAGATTAATTGATTGTCCTAGATTATAATTTAGTTTGCTCTCCTGTCCACAGTTCATTATTTATGTCTTTGTCTTTATGCTTTCACTGCCTGCCTGCCTGACTGATTTTTATTTTTGCTTCACCTAATGGATCCTTCCTATTCACATTTATCTTCACAAGGGGAAGAAATTGACACTTCTGTAGCATTTGTGTACAGCACCATGGAAACAGAGATGAACCCTGTGTGACTTAGCATGTATAGTTTCATTCACATAAGGGCTATACATATGTGCGTATGCACGTGTGTTTGGCAACAAATGCAATAACAAGATAAGCAACCAACAATGTCACCAAATGACTATGAATTCCATTATCAATAAGATAACTTGGCCATTACAAATCATCAGGATGGCATGATCACTGATGTTGCCTAATTTTCTGGCTGTACAAAGGAGGAACACAAACCAAAATTCAATTCTCAATGTTCCAACAATGAAAATATTCAAATGCAGCCACCCCCTAATTTTTTGTTTCAGACGATTGCAGTCATAATATGCACAGTCAAATGTGGTGATTTAATTTAAGAGGTATCATTCAAATAAATAAACAAATAAATAACACGCACAAAGACATTCTCAATCTGTATTCTGAAAATTGGCACAGTATTTAATAATTAGGTTTATGTGTCTGCCTATACAGATGGGCCCCTCTATATCTACAGGTGTGAGTGTATGTAGTATGTACAGTCTCCTGCTAAAGTATCAGAATGGCAATTTTGTCGTTTTTGCTACATATTGAAGACATTCCGCTTTGAGATCAAAAGATGAATATGAGATGATGCATCAGAACGTCCGATTTAACTACCTGACGTGTTTGAGGTGTTAAACAACTGTGAACATGATCCATAACATTATAACATGTGATTGATAGGTGTTTCTTGTTGCCCTGGTGTACCCTGTTGGACTGATTGTTTAAACAGTTAATATCTGTGAATGTCTATTTTGGTTTCAGCCCTAGTTTTTGCCTGTGAAGTCTGTATTTATTGTTGAAAAGGATAAACCAACATGAAGATCAGAGAGCTGTCAATGGGAGAAAACTGCCCTACAAAGGCAAAAGACCTTAACTTGTTTATGTAACTTGATGTTATGGCATTCTGCCTTTGTAGGGCAGAAAAACAAGCCTTTCTGATGTTGAGAAAAGAGGAGCAATTGATCAGGGCCATTGCAAAAGAACTGGGCATAGCCAATACAACAATTTGGAGTTTTCTGAAAAAGAATGAAACCACTGTACTAACAGCCATACAGATCGGCCAAAGAAAACAACAGCAGTTTATGACACAACTTTATAACTGTGAGAACTATGAAGAAACAAACCCAAAACAATGGTAGATGACATCACCAGAAACCTCCAAAGGGCAGGGTGAAGGTATCACAAGTAAGAATCACAGGACCAAATTGGAATTCACAAGGACATCCACAAAAGTTCTGGAACCAAGATGAACTTTTACCAAAGTGATGACGCTACAGGTAGAGGTAGTGTCATGGCTACTTCTGGAGCAGGTTTACTTTTTTAATTGTTACAAATTTATTAATGATGTAACTCATGATGGTAGCAGCAGAATGAATTTAGGTGTCTGTCAAAACATTCTGACCTAAAAAACTTCATCACAGGAAAAGGGTGGAAGGTTTTAGGCTGATCATGTTAATCACCAGACCCAGTTGATCATGGCTTTTACCACCTAAAGAAGAGACTGAAGGAAGAAACCTCCTAAAACAAACCACTAGCTGTAATACAAGCCTGGAAAAAGCATTGTAAAAGAAGAGTGCAACAGGTGGGTGATCACTGGGTCACCGGGTTAATGGAGTTATTGTAAGCAAGAGATGTACAACTAAATATCATCATCATCATCATCATGAATTCTAACACCATGTTCCAGTACTTTTGCTCACATTATGTTGGGTGGTCTGCCAGCAAAGGTAACAGGTTCAAAGATGTTTAACACATCGAAATGTAAATATTGGGAAATGAAAGCTGAACTTCTGATGTATTTTCTCATAGTTAGTTATCTTTTGATTACAAAGCCAAATGTTCGTGTATAGCAAAAACATCACTATTGGTTAGAAGCTTACATGTAGTCGTCGTGGACATGGGTGTATGGCAATACTGGGCTGCTCTGAAATCAATACAGGGTCAAAATTATTCATACAGCACACCTAATATTTGGAAATTTGTCCCTTAGCAAATTTCAGCTTGACCAGATGCTTTTGGCAGCCATCAACAAGCGTCTGGCTGAATTCTAGTTGAACGTTTCACCACTCTTCTTGGCAGAAATGGTAATGTTTAATTAAATTTGTGGGTTTCCTGGCATGGACCTGACTTTTAAGCATGGTACATGTATCTTAAGCTTAATGTTAGTCTGCTTTATCCATTCCACAACCTGCTTTGATGTGTGTTTGGGATTACTGTCCTGTTGTAACTTACGCCAGTTGTGGAATTGTGTCCACGTTTCAGCCATCTAGCTGATGGTTTGAAGTAATGCCGAAGAATTCTGTGGTTCTTCATTGTTCCATCTGCTTTGTTCATTGCGCCAGTTCCAAAACAGCCCCAGATACTACCACTGCCATGTTTAACAGCTGGTACAGTGTTCCTCTGCCCCTCTGATCATTATGGCCAAACAAATCAATTTTTGTATCATCTGACCATACAACTCCAGAAGGCTTTTTCTTTGTCCGTGTGGTCAGCTGCAAACTTCAGTCAAGTTTGAAGATGTCGAATTTGGAGGGTCTTCTTTCTTGGATGACATCCTTTCAGTGTATTTCGATGTAAAACCCATTTGATGGTAGACACTGTTCCATCAGCTTCCAGTTCATGAGAACTGGGTTGTTCCTGACTATTCAAACCAATTTCCTCCCAGGTAAGGGAGACAGTTTGGGTCTTCTCCTAGACTTTCACAAACTTGCTACACCTCCCATTAATTTGTGCTGGTCAAAAAGAAGAAAAAAAAACAAAACTTTAAGTTGAGCTACAAGCTGTAGTCAGTCATGATCAATACCAGGATATAAAGTGGCTATGGCAACCTAAAAGACATTTTGGAACTTTCAGCATAAGGAAATTAATAATGTAAGTGGATATATGTATTGTTTTTACTCTGTACGTGTAATTTTCCCCTTATGTTGATTTTAGAAAACCCTAAAGATGTTTTACACTCCTACTTCCCCAGAAAAAGCATCATTCAAAGAAGTCATTAAAAGCCCAATATTGCCTTGACGTTCATGTCCATGCTGATTCTTTCTCATGTATTCACTGTATGGCACCTCAAGGCTGTTTGGCCTGATATTGGATTCCAGCACACTAGTGTAAAAAGAAAACATCAGTATGCATCAGTGAGTATTTCAGCCTCAGCTTCCTGAACTGAGCGAGTATGGGAAGTATGTGCATGACTGAATTTGTGTCCTATTATCCTGCTCTTATTTAAATTGATGAATTTTCTCCTGTTATTTTTTTTTTTTTTTCTCCTGACCCTCAATCACCCTGAGCTTTATTATTAACTGTATGATTGGTTTGTCATGTGATCCATGCAGTAGCAATTTTCTGAATGCATGACATTTGAAGTGATTATACTGTGGGGGAACATTGTTTAATACTGTATTTGTTAGTCCCTAGTCCATGGGTTTCAGGATCCACTTTATTTCTTATACGTTTTTAATCCTCCCAAGCTTTGTTTTTTATCCATAGTATACTTTTCACGCTCAGTTTGTGCACGTCTGTGTGTGTGTGCATGAGAGAGAGAGAGAGAGAGAGAGAGAGAGGGAGAACCCGTTGTCTTCTAATTGCAGTAATTTTTCACGGATAATTAAATGCAAATGTATTCACGAGCACTCCCATGTCTGGAATGCAAGTGGAGATGACGGTACATTATAATGTGCTGCTGTGTTCAGTGGCCTGCTGTGCAGCACAGATGAACTAGGATCGTAGAGGTGGAACACAAAGAAAAAATCCTTGTTGCTCCTTTAGTTTGTTGTTGAATATTAAGTAATGGGTTTATTCAGCAAGCATCAAACTTTCTATATCATTAATATGTAGTATTATATTTTATTGTGCATATTAAAATGTACCCCCCCCAACTTGTAAATAAAAAAAAAAGATTAGATTAGATTTTCATTTCACTTGATATCAGTAGTCTGTGATCACCTTTAGGCTTAGACAGTTATACAGGATGAGCTAACGAACAAATTTCATGCATACGTCATTGAAACAATCTATTAAAATGCTTGACTTATAGAAATTGTTTGTTAATTACTAACTGTGTGTTTATGTCTGTGTGTGTATTCGAGCAGGTGAGGCAGTGGCAGCTGGCGATGCTCTATGTGAAATTGAGACAGACAAGGCTGTGGTTACCATGGAATCCAATGAAGATGGAGTACTAGCTAAAATCCTGGTGAGTGTGTGTGTGTGTGTGTGTGTGTGGGGCGGGATAGTAGCAGAAATGAAATGGGTATTGACTGAAAATGAAACTGATTTCACTATATTAGCGTCAATCCCCTGAGTCCTCTCACCATAAGCTTTCTACCTAATCTCATTTAGAGGCAGTGTGTGTGTGTCTGTGTGTGAGAGCATTGCCTCCTCCAATCACAGCTCCTCATTAAGGCTGCTATGGACTAGAGGAGCAGAATCAGGCCCTAATAAGCCTCTGGCTTCTTTTCCTGGTTTCGTCTCTGTATTTAGTGCAATAGCGGGTCAGCCTCATTCCCTGTCTATCGCATTTAATGTGTCAAGGAGAGAAGCAGGATTTCTTAAACAGAAGCTGTGAGGGATTTTTGGCAATTTGCGGTGAATAGTTCCCTTTTGCCTCTTTATAGTAAAAAACCTTCCATCAGTAGATAAAGGAATTGTCAGTCATGGACTGTGTTAATAATCTCCGTCTCAACAAATTGGATTCCCAGTATACATGTTGGACAGAAAGGGGGAAAGAAGTAGTGTTCTATATCTTTTCAATTTGAAACCTCCACCTTGTCTGTTATTTAATTGTTGTAAATTTTGTTTTTGCACTAGAAGATATTTGAACATGACATTTGAGCTGTGTTGTGTTATGTGCATACTCTGTGTAGGATCTGTGCACAGATTCGTATGCTAAAAAGTAATCAGAATGACAATTTTACATTCAAGTTATTCTTCTGTTTAACAGCTTATTAAACGGATTGTGAAACTTTGTCCAGTCTTTGAATTGAACTTGGGTTTATCAAATTAATTGTATGCTTTTATTTTTTTGTTTTTTTAATGCCAACTGATATACCAATCAGGAAAAAAGATATTAGTGAATTATCAGATCATTAGGCTGCATGTAAACATAACTAATGAAGGTTTTGTTATTTCCATATTTTCTCATTTTTTTGCCTGGAATTCAGCTGAGAGTGATAATGAGAAGTGGGGGTAGTGTGCCTGTCAGGCGGGATGAAATTCATCCTGATCTCTTTGTCCTGCTTGGTGAGCTTGATCTAAAGTATAGAATAAAAACATGCATTGCTTGATGTGCAGAGTAATCACACGGAACTGTGTATTGATGATTTTTTTTTCCCATCCTCTATCTGCTGGAGACTCAAATAGAGATGGAGCTGTTTGGTGTAAAATCACATGTGCAGTCTGTAGATGTGTGTGGAAATGGACTATTCTGTAATAGTCACATTAAAATATTGCAATAAAAAGCTGACCTTTAGACATTCACATACAGATACGCACCTCAGCTTCCTCTGCAAGGGAGTTTCCATGGCAACGGGCCATTGGAATGGGGGTTGGGGGCTTTAAGTAGGAGCAGAAGGAAATGGCCTGAAACACCTCCATCCTGCAAAGCACCTGCACCATGAATACACATCTTCATGTTTACTGCTATGTGATAGTAAATAAAATAAACGCGCTTTAAGTTCACATGACGATGACACAGACACCGGTGTTTGCTTCCTGATTAGGTCTGATCAGTCACAACATATCATTTCCTGATTCATCACGCTCCTATCAGGTGATGCCTTTCTGAAAGAAAACAAACAGCATTGACTTTGGCTACCAATAATGAATGCATCATGGATAAGGAATTACTAGTGTTGTTGGCCTTGCTGTCTTTGCTGCAGCTGTTGTGCAGTTACATTCTGCAGGTTTTAGTGCTACCTAAAGTACTTAACTGCCTACATGTGCAGGAGACGAGCTATTATTTGAACAATCTGCACCTAAGCAACCAACGGCAGAGTAGCCTGTTTCTGCTGCCTGTTTATACCAGCATGCACATCCCCAGTGAACCTGAATGGTCCTGTGATATGCATTTATAGGTGTGTTAGTATGGATGTCAATTATTTTTGAGACGGATCTAAAATACTCATCGGGATGGAGATCGATTTCATTGTAAAACCCCATTTTAAAATTAAAATGTACAAATGTGGATATAATCTAATTCTTCTATGTATTGTTTCATGTCCATGGAAGAAGAGTCTGTATGGTGTTACTGATTTTTAGTAATTGCCTCCCTTGTATGTCTGTGTTGTTTTTAATGTCTTAATGTATCCTCGTGAGACTGCTTTGAATGCTGTTTAAAAAAAAATAGGTGTTTTTAAATTACAAAGCTTTTAGAATTTTTTTAAAGGGTTTTTTTTTGGCGGGGGGGGGGTAGCTCCTTTTTTGAGCAAGACTGTTTATACATGTCTATAGATACCGCTAATGAGTAAAGACACTGTTTGGGTCAGTTGCATATTGCTGCTTTCGTTTCATTAGCTTAGTTCGACTCAGATCCCTTCCACTAGACCCACTTTGGTCATTCCTGTCTTTACTACATGTGCCAGCTGTGTGCCCTGTGCCATCTGCCATCTGCAGGTCAATCTCAGTGGGACTTCACTTTTGCTAATTTATCCTCATTTTTAGAAATAGCAGAGGGGTTACCAGAGCATATAATTGTTCAGTTTCCCCTAAATTCTGTTACCTTAACATGAAAGTGTTTCATTAGTTTTTTGTTTTTTTTTTTTTCCCCCTAAAATACCTGGATATATGTTGCTTAATAAAGTATGTTTGGCATATACCATATACAATTTAATTAAAAATATGATTCATGCAATCACTACAGACTTAACCTGCCACTTAACTTTGATTGATAGATAAAATATAATTTTGAGGCGAAAAGGTTTACTTTACTGTTATCTCTCAGATCACTGCTTAGGAGCAAGTTATTGGGTGAACGTAGGGTTTTCTCTGAGATTGCACATTTCTGGGGCTGGTAGTCACAGCTAGCCTGGTAACTTCAGCTAGTTAGCAAAAATATATAAGCACTGAATGATATGATATTTTTTTTTGTGTGTGTCTGTGTATTTTGGCCTGTCATCAAAAGTTTGGTGGAAGCTATATATTGTTAGAAAGCTAGCTAAAACCAGGCCATAGTATAAAACGATGCATATAAGGAAAGCAGAGGACTCAAAATTGAGGTAGAAAAATACGAAAAAACTCACAGGGGCATTTGAAATTTCTATGCCTGTACTCGCACTAGGCGATCCAAATTGCCACCAGGAGCATTTGACACCTTAGGACCAGATCAACTGACCAGTGTGATTTGCTCCAATATGCTGCTGAGCAGATCCGTTGGGCTTGGCAGCAAATCGGTTAGGCTCGTGCACAGTGTGAGCGCTAACTGCACCCAGGCCTGAATTTAAACGTAATCATATGCACTTTTTAATTCATTTGAGAATATTGGGAGTAATAACTGCTCTGGCTCTCACCTTACTGATGAACGCGGATTGTGGTCGGCTTGTAAAGCTGCAAATTCCTCCTGCAATATCAGCTTCTGTAAAAATCTTCTTATGCATGAAGTGCAATTTACTGAAAATAATCACGTTTCATAATTAATAAATCTGTTACGGCATGTGAGCGAACCATGTATCACCCTGACGAAATTATTCCACAATGTTAAAACTAAGGAGTGAGATCACTCTCTTTTATGTGAGAGTGCAGACACAAAGTTAAACCAAGCAAAAACGGAACAGTGCAAATAAATAAACACTGCCCTACTCTCTGTGAGAAGCTTGCACACTTTTCTCTAGTGTGCTGTTTAAAATGTGCAATGTTTTTATCTGTGCTGTTGTCGATTCTGTTTTTACTTGGTTTAACATTGTATCTATATTCTCATATAAAAGACAATGATCTCACTACATATCATTGCAAAGCAGGAGCGAGGAGGAGAAACAGTTTGAAAAATGACCATTTTCTTTACTAAGAGCAGGCCTGAGTTGCTTTGTGCATTTTGGACATTAATTGTTTTTGAATTATTCACAAAAGTCAAAGGCAGTCTTGCTTTAAATCTCCCAGAAGACCTTTGACTTGTAACAAGCACCAGGGTGTTGGGTTCGATCATGGCAGGCTTTGACACTCGTCTGACCTGATCATTATGGCTTTAGGAAGCAACCTCACCTCCCCCATAGTCTCATATATGTGATCTAAGTGTGTAGAGGGTGTTCATGGGCTACAGATACACACAGCACCACTTCCCTCAGTTTGACATTACTTTTAGCTAGTGCTACTGGAAGCATTCATCTTTGTACTACAGCCTTAAAGTGGAAGTCTCAGTGAAACCATGCAGTTTCCCAGTCCTTCCAAGTGATGGCAGTGTTGAGCTCTTCATTTCAGCCTGAATCCAATTAAGCCTGGTCATCTCTGACGAGAGGAAGAATGGTGGAGTGTGGCACAGACTGATCTAGAGAACACGATTTTTAATCATTATAAATAATAGATGTGGAATAATAAATCATTCCATGTTCATTTTAATGTGTGCAAAGCTACTAAAATGCCCTAGCACCATGATGAAAGGTTTACCCTCCGGATCCATGAACATACATAGATTAAACATACAGTTTCAAATGCATCACTATTTTACAGCCATCACAAAAATCCAGCTAGTTATCGAAGTCAAGATGTTTTAAAATAGGGTTCCTCAGAGGTTCTTTGGATGGTTAGCTGTTCTAGCTGAAAAGGTTCTTGTTCTGAAAGTAAAACCCTTTGTTGGAGTTTTTCATAGAACCTTTAAGGATTCTTCCAGATGGGCAAAGAATTTTGTAGTGTAGTCAGAAACTATAGCAAGTTAGTGCACATCACATTTTCAGTATCAGAGACTCAAATTGCATTGAGGTTTTTGCTTTAGATGTTACAATACCACTTTTTCTTCACTCATACTGATACTGAAACCTAGAGTACCAGCTGATATTGATTCCCATACAATATTGTGTTCTTTTTTTCTTTTTTTTTCTTTTCTTTTTTTTTTTTAACTGAACCACTTCACACAAACTGTTTCAAACTGCACCCAAAAATGTATAACATTATAAATATAATAAGGCATAAAGGATCAGCATAATAAAATCAGTCCTAAGGAAAGGGAAAAACTAGTCTCATCAAACAACCACATGGGCACAGCGGGAATATGGAAACCCCAACCAGAAAGGCAACCAGGTCGACCCCCGGGATCGATCCCAGGACCTTCTTGCTGTGAGGCGATGGTGCTAACCACTGTGCCACCCCACAAATGCACATTTATACATATTTTCCAGATCCAATTTCCATATTTAAATTGGTATAATTGATCCAATATCTGATATGTTTTCTCTAATACCAACAGCCCAATACCTATACTGAGTATCAGAATGATGCCATCCTGTTTATATATATTTTTCCCCCCAATTAAGACATGCCACAAGATCAATTTCCTCATCCAAGCAGTATATAATGTGCCTCCAAGCCTATCCCTCATTAGCATATGGGACAAGATTGTCACTAGCCTGCCCATATTACTTCAAGTGTGGAATCCTGTAACATATCCTAAGCAGCTGTTCAGTGACACTATGCCATACCCTACCTGAATGTTGTTGCATCAATGCACAAGTCAGGCTCGTCAAGGGATTCCTTCCCACGAAGAGCATCATCAACTTCATCAGACATTGTGAGCAACATTTTGCCCCAGTAAAAACAAGTGCAGGAATTCTGGGCTCTGTGAGTGTCTGAGAGTTATTGATGTAGACCTTGAGCAGCAGCTGAAGTTCTGTAGTCACATTTGTAATTACCAGTTTGATAGCAAAGTGTTCTTTGTTTGGTCCTGCTGTTCCAGTCAACCATTTGTCCTGCTGGAGCATACAGTCCCTTGGGATGGCCCTTCAGAAGAGGCCTTTGGAAAGAAGCTGGCCTAATATGAGAGTATGCTCAGCAGCTGGCAGCAGGGTGGCTGCAGGCCTGAGTGCTTGCCAGTTGATGTTGGAAGCCAGGGCTTTGCCACTAGATTTCTGTCCAAAGCACTTGGCATGATAGGTTTTGCAGGATTGGAGAAACAAAGAGCCATCAATAAGATCATCGAAATGGCAGAGAGCCTCAAGATGTGTGTGCCTCAAGATGTGTGTGCCTCAAGCTAGCCTTCTGAGCACAGGCTAGGTTTTGATCAGCTTCAGCTGGCATACCTGGAAGGTGATTGTTGAGAGAACCGAAACACTTGAGGGTTCTAAGAAAATCACTGATATGTCCAAGAGCATCAGCAGATGTACGCTGTATGATTTAAATTCTATGAACACCTGCCCAATCACATCTATATATGGTTATTAAACATCCCATTTCAGATTTAGTCCCTCTTTTGCTGTTAAAATAACCTCCACTCTCCTGGGAAGGCTTTCTACTAGATTTGGGAACATGGCTGTGAGGGTTTGCCCATTTAGGCACAAGAGCATTAGTGAGGTCAGGTGCTCATGTCAGATGAAAGATTTTATCAGTTCCTGCCAAAGGTGTTCAGTGGGATTGAGGTCAAGGCTCTGATCAGGCCACTCAAGTTATTGCACCCCAACCTTAAAAAACCAGGCCTTTATGGAAATCGATGTCCGCATACTTTTGGCTATGTAGTTTATATTTAAAGCTAAGCCTGACTTTACTGAACTTGTAAACTATGCTACCAAACCTTTCTATGAAAGTAGTGACTAGAAGAGTTAGAGCTGTGTTGCCAAATTTGACTGAAACACTGACCTGTATATTAAAATCAACCACCCAATTAACCATGCAAATGTCTGTTTCCCCAAGTTCGTGTGCTTACCAGTACTAAGTGATGCAGCTGAAAAGACTTGCTAAGTTGCTTCAGAGTAATTGTTGTTTATTGATGGGGATTTTATGTGGGTGGTATATATTTGTGTCATCAACCTCCTAGAAGTCTGTGGATTTTCTACTTACTGTGTGGCAGTTTTTATTGTTAGTGCTTGCATGACTCTTAGAGCACATGGCTAGAAATGAACAAAAAAGAATCATGGCAAATTAAGGCTTTTATTCGACTTTTCCATTGTCAGTTTCTAAGCTAATACTCGGCACTCCCAACTAACAAAAGAGTTCCTCCAAAATCAGAGACATGAAGTCTGATAAGCATTGTATGAGATCTCTGGGCCCATCCTCCAGGCCTTCAGAGCATGTGTGTAATACAGGACATTTAACTGACGTGTATTCATCATTCTCTGTAGTAGAGCAATGACAGGATAACAAGTGTCTTTATATGCTCCACGCATAATAATTTGACCAGGAATGTTTCAGCACAAGTTGGTTTGATTTAAAAGACTTTTCTGTTTGTAACTTCCTAGAGTGTACCCTATTTTGCAGCATAAATTATGAATGTGAATGAATTTTAATTGAGAGTTGAGAGCACAAGGAAATATAAAATGGAACAAAAAGGATTTGTTCAGATTTAGTTCTAGTGATGTATGTATTCCAGTGATGTGGTGATTTACACTCACAGTTAACATGGTGCCAAACTGTTCACTATTGGCAAAACTAAAAAAGCACATTTTGTGCACCAAACCAACACTTTGTTCATTTTGGTTTAGACCAAAATTTAGTTTTTACCAAACTGTGCCTTTAACATGATTTAATTAAGAATTATGTCTGGTTCTTAGTCCTGACTTGTTTTTACCTTGGTAGAACTACGCCCTGTGGAGGAATGATGACTCAGTTGCCATTCAGCCCATCTTAAATTGATCGTTCTCATGCCTTCTTTTAATCCCACTTTCTCTGGCTTCATCACAAGCAACTGAATAGACAGCACAGGATGCTAGAGCCTGACTGTTATATTGCCTGATTATCATCATTGAATAATATTTGCCCTCATTTATATACAGGGTGGGTTTGTAATAATAATCCAGAAAAGGTTTTCACATTTAAGCAAAGAACTGTGAGAGCAATGTCTGGGGGGAATGAAAAATATAGACCCCATTAATGCATCTTCTCTCTGCATTATGTCCTTAGAAAATTTTAACCGCATGCATTTATGCTTGGTCAGAAGTGATTCCAGAACTCTTAACAAGCAGCTTCCTGTATAGTTCTCATTTCCAGATGTTCTATGCAAAAGATTTCTATATTGAAACATTGTTTGCATAGCATAATTTACCTATGCTTATCCACAGACCAGATGGGCATAATTTGCTACATGTGTGCACCAACTACACTTGTTTTCCATGATTATTATTGGGTGGGAATGGAGATTATAGGCCATGTGTATTATGATGCAATTTCCTGAGAAGAATGTGAGTTGTCATGTGAATTGCCATGTGAGGAATGTACAGTGAACCCCCGCAATATCGGTTCACCTATTGTGGGTTCAGTGCATCGCGGATTTTCAATTTTTGATTTGTGGATTTTTCGGGACTCTGGAATATAAAATATAATTTAAAAAATGTTAATTCAAACATTAAAAGAACATTTAAATCAAAATA
>JAQMCW010000012.1:9018540-9039909 GCA_030068335.1 Chrysichthys cranchii
TGTGTGTGTGTGTGTGTGTGTGTGTGTGTGTGTGTGTGTGTGTGTGTGTATGTATGTATGTATGTATGTATGTATATTATGTACATCGTTAGCCTCATAGCATAATTGCCTAAGTCATTGTTCATTGAAATATGACTTAGGCAATTATGCTATGAGGCTAATGATTATATATACACACACTTGGATATGAGCCTTTTCACTCAGAATGACTTGATACCTTTGCCAGATCAAAGTCGAGCTGCAAGTCATTGATCATGTTGAATTAAGTCAGCATGTTTGTGTCAAACTGAAGTCATGTGCCTCACATTCTGTGGTCTCACTTGGAAAATTACTATACATCAGCAACAAGAAAACATTCCTCTCAAGAAATAAAAATGAATTAGAAGCATTTAAATCATGTTGCTTCTTGAGATTATATGTGCAATTATATATGCGTGTAAAAAAGGTTTGGTTGTGAAAAATGTTTTCACATCCTGTGGTTCATGTGGTCCGGATGCATAGTGTAGTGCTGTGGCTGATATTTGTTGTCTGTGGCAGCGTAAAATTATAGGCTACTTAATATTTGAATTCATGAATCGTTATAGTAATTAACATGTCAAATGTAGTTTTAAAGGGATTTGACAGCCCTAGCACACACACTTGTAATCAGTGAAATCAGACTGATTTGCAAGTCACTTTTTCTATGCTTGAATTTGCTGCCATGGTAACAAAAGGGCATGAGTTTGCTGTGCTCCATACTGAGTCTACATCAGTGAGTTGGCTGACCTGCCAGCCTTATTATTTAGAAGCACTCCACTGAAGCAGGGCAGCGTTTTCATGCTCATTATGAGTAATGCAGTTCTCCTAAATGCTAAACATTGCTGTATTACTAAAGGACAAAAGGATGTGAGCCATGGTGATGTTTTTTCCCCCCTTTGCCTAAGTTTGCTGTGAGTAACAGGCAATTTTGTTCTTATTTCACTGATGAAAAGAAAATTGTTGTATGTGATGATGAAGGAGCACACAAAGCTATTGTGCGAGGTGAGACAGGGTCAAGAGTGTGAAGCGCGGCTGATGGATCTGCAGGGGGTTGTGGTCAGTAGGTTATGAGGATAAGGCATATGCCTCTTGTGTAATGTTGCTTGTCATAGGAAGTGTTTATCACAGTTCCCTTCATCTCCTCTTCTTTTTTTTTTCTCTTCTTTTTTTTCTTCCTCTGCCAGGTGCTGGCTCAAAAAGCACGAGCAGGGAAACTGTTACCAGAAGAATATCAAGGAGGATCCTTCAGGTAAACAGCTTTAAATGGAATTACCAGGTTTAAATTACTCAATGCTTTTAATTTAATGCTCCTTTTTTTTCGCTTCGTTGTTTAAGATTGATGAGGACTGCATGTCTTTACCAGAAATCATGGACAGCATGTCATCCATTCAACTCTCTTTACTTCCTGTCTGAAACCTCCCTTACGCAAAGCCATTAAACACACCGTTAACCCTGGTTGAGAGACCTCTAAAAAAAGCATAAGCCCCTACATATTTTATTCCTCCCCTCTTATGACTGTGAATGCTGTGTGTAAAATCAATGAGGATAATAGATTATGGTCATCAATTTACTCATTTCCACCCAAGGCTTAGACTGCCACTTTTTTTTAATCATTTGAGACTTAATGGGGTCGATTAGAAATAAATGTGCTCTCTGTGGTAAAGATGGAACAGAAATCCCAGTAGTAAGACATCACTCATTGTCTTATTACTGAGCTTTTGCATTTCATGCTTTTTTTTTCTTACCGTCCTACTGAGCCACATTACCTAAGCAGTGTTTAATTGTGCAATGGGTTTTTTTTTTTTAAACCTGTGCAGATTACTGATCCCTCTGTAGCTCAGATGAATTAAATGAACTCTGTGGTAATCTGATTTTGAGAACTGAAAATACATTTCTTTGGTATTACAGTGAGGGTAGAGTTAGTGAGAGCTTGGCCTTTAAGTGACATTTTAGAGAAGTCTCCCTCCACCCTTCAGGCTTTTAATCACACAAAACCGAGATTTTGCTGTTACTTCTGGAATTTTTTTTTTTTTTTTTTGCAAATTTTGCCATTTTCAACTATATACAGTTAGAATATATTAAATGTATGAACTGAAATGTGTTTTTGCCTGTTTCTCAACCCCAAGTAAATTTAAAGAATTTTAAAATCTGGTTACTCCCCAAAAGAAAGATTTCATTCCAATTCCACAGAAAGACACCCTGTTATCTATTTATGGAAAACCAGTACTGCTGTATTTTAAAGAACTCTTAAGTTGTCAGTGGGAAATGAGTTATTTTGATTTTCGCTGTCACCCACATCAGTCGCTATCTAGAGCTCACCAGAGCTAAACGGCACTCACAGATGATCTCCATTCATCATCAGTGTTGAATTACTCGCCAATTAAATTAGTGTGTTCTGCTCTGTTGGCTAAGTATTTTTATTAGGTCAATGAAACATGTTAATGTGTCTGCTGTTCAGACTGTATGCACTCTTCTGAGTTCTGATGATGATCGGATGGTGCCGGAATATCACAGACATTTTGACAGCTGGTATCTGTTTACACACTGAATTGATTTGTCTTATGTTCGTTGGAACAACTGTGAAATAACTTGATCAACGTGTGACATTCACAGCGTGAAGAAAGCTTTAATCAGGCTGGGTGTTTTTACTGTTGCACTGTTGACTCCTGAACATGAGTTTTGGTGAAGCATATTTACACTTTAATCAGAAAAAGCAGATTTTTTCAGCTTTGAGCTTGTGTACATTTTCCAGAATTCAGTTACATCAACATCTGACTGGTTTTCTCAGACTGCCACATTGAAAAACATTTTTCCAAAAATCACACCACTGTAGTTGCTGCCCTACTTGATATTGCTTCCTCTCTTTTCCCTCAGTATCTCAAACCTGGGAATGTTTGGCATCAGCGGCTTCAGTGCGGTGATTAACCCTCCTCAGGCATGTATCCTGGCAGTGGGGCGCTCCAGGGCTGAGCTGATACCGGCAGCAGAAGGCCACTGCACGCAGCACTTAATGACCGTCACCCTGTCCAGCGATGGGCGTCTAGTAGACGATGAGCTGGCATCACGCTTCCTTGAAAAATTCCGCAAAAATTTGGAGAAGCCCCAGCGCATGGCCCTTGCTTAGAATAAAAGTACAGAAGAACAGAGGAAGTACAGAGAGGAGTATAGCAGACTGAATGTTACAGATGATCTTGTATAGCAGGCTTTGTTGACCTGCACTAAAGTAAACTATTTAAAAAATCCTGGCAGACAGGTCAAATGAACCATGTTAACCAAGTCCCTTCTTTGAGATATATTTGTTGTTAATGACAAAAGTCAAGATTTTGTTTTGGTATATTTGGACTTATTTACAGATGTCATTAATATTATATTTCGCATGTGGGTAGGTGTAAAAATGTATTATTCTCATAAATTAGTTCTTCAGCTACAGCTATTTCCAGACGTGTATTCCTTCTACATTTCCTCTGAAATCTTGGAGGAAATACAGTGACGTCTCACATCCCTGCTCTCTAAAGTGGCACAACTGACTGCCAGCTCATGTGCACAGAAGAGGGTATTCACTCTCCATATTCCTTCACCTGCCCTACAACATTACATGAGCAGCAGTTAAAAAAAAAAAAAGATATGGTCACTGTTTTCGCATATCCTGCTGAAATAACGTGCATTTCCCCATATTGCATGGTTCTATATGATGGAGAAGCAAGAGATATAGACATCTGCTGGGAATTAGCACCAAATAACTCCTTAAATGAGAAAATTGAATGGGAACTCTGTGGTGTCATACACCAAACAGTAACACAAAATAAAATTGTCTATTGAACCAAGATTATTGTGTGTAATATAGTTATTTGTAATGTAAAAATCTAAAGTAGTCTCAGTAGATAATTATGTAGAAATGTAAAAATGAGCTTTGGCAGCCATGCACACTGCATGGAGCGATAGTGTGCACAGAACATTTTGTGCTGCTTTTCAACTCTGTACCATTGCGTCGCTTTCAAAGAGGTGTGTGTGTGTGTGTGTGTGTGTGTGTGTGTGTGTGTGTTTTCTGAGATGAGGGGTGCACAGAATAGGTTTGGGAGTGTGAGAGAAACACTGAAGCGAAGGGGTGTGTGTGTGTGTGTGCGCGCATGCTCAGCTGCCTGCTTCAGTGTACCAGTGTACCCACTGTTCCTCCGTTTCCCCATGCACCCCTTCACTGTCTCCTAGTAACCACAGTGATGGAAGGTACACAGCAGAAGAAAAGCAAAGTACAAATCCCTGCCTTGACAAAAGGACTGGTTTCATAACCATGCATCAACAATGGACAGTATTTATGGTGTTGGCATTGTTGTCACTCAGCTTCTCATGCCCAGCATTCACCCATTTCCTGTTTAGAATACAGCCAAACCATAAAAACACCATCAAGATTCTGCTTTCATGTCTCTTCTTGCCAAATTTGAAAGAACTGTAATTTGAACCTGTTAATGTGTTAAAATTTCACACAGTTGAAAAGGAAGCAAAGCTGTGCTCCATTATCACTAATAAAATCAGTCACAGCTGGTCCTGCTATTGAAAGGGGGAGTATATTTCTGCGTCCACTATTGTATCTAGATCACATGTTCTTTCTCAATCACGGTTTATAATGTGTTTGTGAATGTGTCTGCGATGCAGGCTGAAATAAATTGGCCCCAATGCACACTTAATCTAGGGACATTTAATTTGCGTACTTGCGTGCCATGCCTGTCAACAATTTTCTGTGTAAAGCTTCTGAGTCGCACAGTATGAAAAGTGCTGCTTATCTCGACAGTGCCACTGCCATTTAGTGGCCTGGAGCTGGTGGTCTGTGAGCTCATGTGAGGGGGTGTCTGCAGAAGAGGGCAGTTATTTTTTTCCTCTGAGTACATTGCACTACCCTGTGGTGCACCATAAACAGTAGTTCAAAAAGATGAAACTTGTGAATTGGCAGGTAATTAAAATTGAGGGAAAAATAGGAAGAAACATAGAGTCTGGCCTAGAAAGAAATTAGACCAAGCTTCCATACCATTCTGTCTCTTTAAAAGACCATTGGTGGTGGTATTGTTATTGGTTCTACAGAAGTAAAAAAAAAATAAAAAAAAATAATAATAATAATAATCCACTGCAAGTAGTTTGTTAGCAGTGAGTAGGATAATGTGGATGTCAAAAATTCAGGCTTGAGAGAAGGCTCTGCAAGCCCATTATGCCCTGACTACAGTCATACTCTGTTTGTGGACTATGTTCTTTGTTGCTGTTTCAAGACTAATTGGTATGTAGATGAGGTAGCAGGGTGGTAGTGGGCGATGAGCTCTTGATGTGAAACAAACTCAGTCAGATTAAGATCTATAACCCTAAACTGTCAGCAGAGCAGATGTTTGCGGATCCTTCATGGCAGTTGGGAATAGACAGTATATGCAATGTGCACTGGTGCCAGACATAAAACAGCAGTGTTAAGAGTACGAAAATCTTTACTACCGAACTAGTTGTGATATACTGGCTTTTGTTGTTTTGGTTTGCAAGATCATGCATTTTTCCTATGGCTAAGAACAACCAAATTAATGACCTCGTTAATTACTAATGAAGGTGTGGCAATGGAATTGGAGAGTAATGTTAAAGAGCTCTGTCATGTCAGAGAGGGAGGAGACTCATTAAAGACCTCGGTAGTTTCCCTGTAGGGAAGCCACTAATGCGAGACTAGCTTGGCTTTACAAGCGCCTTCAAACCAGTGCTAATTCTGTTCAAATGAAGTTGGGAAAGTCTTGTGGAAAGCTTCTAGGCATAAAAGCCACATTAGCACAGTAAAGCAAAATTTGACATTTTACCTGCCCCTAGCCACAGTCTGACATTCTTTGCCTTTGGTAGAAAAGCATAGTGGGATATGGATATCTCATTAAATGGAACAGTTGGAGGTAAGGCTGGTGGAAAATCAAATTTGCCACCGAGAGTCTCAGTTAGTCTCTTTTAAGTCTTTAGGACAAAATCCCTCCTTGCCTGGTCATGCAATGTTTTGTGGACTTTGGGCATTGCATTAATCTTCTGACCCAAATGTTCACTCTCAATGTGATATATAGTTACAAAGTAGTGTCATGGTGTCACTTTCTGATCCTTTTCCCATACTCCCAGGAAGCAGGCTGAGGTCAAAAATCATTCTGCATTCATTATTTAAAATTTCAAGCAGAGTAACATTGAACTGAACCACTGTCTCCAGCTTGGATCCCCACCAGTATCACGTGAGTAAAGCTAACAGATCATGCTGAGAATAAAAAGAAAATAAACTTCCCTTGTCTGTGCAGGACCCAAGTATCCTGTCTCGATGAGCTCACTTCAAGAAGGTTAGAAAGAGGAACTGAGGCTCATGTTTCTTCAGAACGAGACTCTTGAGAAATGTCTGAGCTTGTAGGTTACTTCAAAGAGCATTTGCGCTAGCCTTGGTTGAAACGCTACTCCCAGTGTTTGAACCCTTTTTTGATCAATATAAATGTGATTTATTTATAACTGCTATTTGATTGACACTGGGATGAAATTTAGTGACTTACCAAAAACAAAAAAATTAAAGTTCAGTGTTCTTTTTGACAAGCATTTTGAAAGGCCTTTGTCGTTTTTTGGGACACTGAAACAAGATAACTGCCACAGCTGGGCTAGGTGTGGATATTAACATGGTGCTGGATCATAATCATTTTCTCATTCTTGGTTGGATGTGCCTTTCTTTTTAGCATCCTGCAACTTGCCCAAAAAAGCCACATCAATTAAATCAGATCTCCAGTGGCACTAATTTAATCACTAAGTGTTGTGACCCAAGGATATCATCTAGTTATGGCAAGATGTGGCACCTTCCAGACCTCGGCAGCTAAATGAAAGTGAATAATAAAATACAAGGCTACATGCCTCAGCGTTTTATAGTATCGGTGAGTATCAGTATTCGACAGCCTGATGGGAAAAAAAAAGTCATGCACCTAAGAATACACATGTAGAGAATGTTGGGTGTATGAATTGTTCTGTATCAGTTAGCTAGCTTTTTCTAATAAAAAAAAAAATGCATAGGGGCTTGGCTACTCTAACCCCTCAGTTAGTTTAATGAGATTTATTTATTTATTTATGAAGCTTGCCAATTTCTCGTGTTCACATAAATGCAAGGGTTCCTTAACTGTTTTAGTTTCAGGAACTGAATGTGGTGTTGCTATGTTGTCATGCCATTTGGATGCTATTCATGCTTAGTAGGGGTGAAAATCTCAGGTTTCCACCTGCAATGGTGCAGATTGGCTTCGTTTCATAAGCAAAACGATTCAATATTTGACATTACCACTGAATCTGTTAAGTAATCTCAGAATGTGGAGTAGGGCTACCGTTAATTCATGAATGATTATGTAGATGAGGACTATTTTAACTGTGTCAAGCATAGGCAAATCCTTTTTTTTATTTTTTATTTTTGATTATTTGCTATTGTGACACTGATTTAATCATTGCTTTTTAAATCAATGCACTGATCAAAATCTTTAGATCATTATTCCTCTTTCTGCTCAGTTTAATTGTACATATCAGATTGCTGTTATTTTGGTTGACGATGAAACCAGCCCTGAAATGCTTTGTCACAAATGGGTGTATTCCCACTTCGCACTCCTTACTCCTGGGATGGTCACCAGATCCACCACAACCCTGATCAAGATAAGGCAGTTTTTGAAGATGAAAGAATGATAAATGAAACTAGCCATAGCAATTCAGCTGTCTTTAAAGAAAGGTTGCTGAACGTGTCTTTTTTGTCATCAAAGAGGATTTGAGATCTGTTTCATGGTTAAGAATGAAAATTTAGGTGACTTATACCATCCATCACATGATCTCAGAGGTAATGTCTTCCAATTTGCCACATCTTTGAGTTTTGGTGAATTGACACCACTGGTATAAACCCATGTGTTGTCTTAAGGCAGAAGATAATATTCCAAGAGAAATGCAATGTAACACACGTTATACTTGTTAAGATGGTTCTCATTCCCGTACTCTTATACACACTGCTCATACCAAACATGCTTTCATACACTTAGTATTGTTTTTCTTTATGATTCTACAACTGTGTACTGTAAGGTTTTATAATCCTACTATCTGGTGTCTACCGAAAGAGAATTGGTTCCCTTTTGAGTCGGAGTGCCGCCGACCCCCCCCCATGTCATCTCAGGGAGTTTTTCCTGGTCATTGTCGCGACTAGCTTGCTCATTAGGAAATGAAATCTGCATCTGGATTTCTGTAAAGCTGATTTGAGACCAGTATATTGTTAAGCATTATATAAATAAAATTGAAGTAAAGGTGTTTGAGACCTGCTTGCATTCTCATTGAACTGAACATGTGCTATTAAAGGATTTGCTTTGCGTATGTAGTTTTGTGACTAACAGAATGATGTGACCCTCCCATGACTCATGCCACGCCTAGGCTTGTGTCAGAATTGTTGACAGGATTTCCTCATTACTGCTTTTTGCTGCAGTCTGCGTTTGCCATTTTCCTGTACATGAAAGCAAGCATACAGGCACATTTCACAAGCTGCTCATGACCTTGATGTCTTTCACATGAAGCTAGCTGTGCTTAAGGAGGCTTGTGGTGTTGCACATTATTGTAGCAGCTCACACACTTGTGCATTTCCCCTACCTTGAGTCTATATCTGGGTCTCCATTAAGTGACTGTGCTGTGAGTTTCCATTAGTCAGGCATATGACGCGCAGGAATCCAGCTGACTGTACACATGGAGATGACTGGGATTTTAATCCAAATAGGACTTATCTTCCTTTCCAGCGCATCCAAACACAAGCTGGGCTCTCTCTATGTTTGTACAGCACAAAGCCCTGGTCTTTTAACCAGGCATAGTTATGGCTCTGTGATCCCGTCTGTCCATCAGCCCACTCAGCTATGTTAATCAGCCATGGAGTGAATAGGCGAGAGTCCCAGTCTGTGTTCGATGACCAGGTCTCAGTGGGCAATACCAAATGACTGTTTTTCTATTCTACACGCCTCCACTTGTCTTTGGCTTGAGGTACATGTGAGTCTGATGTTATGAGAAAGTACTTGGGCACCATTTAAAAATCATACTCCAGTCATACTTAAAAACTTTGTGTTATAAGGCAATCATTAAGAATGCTGTTTATGTAATGATTCTGTATCTTACGCTGTAAACACATCACCACATCCATCTCTCATGTTCTCTATTTGCCCTCCCGTCATGATATTGGCCACAATGGTGTATCTGGTGTGGTGATGTTTCATACCACAGGAAATCCTCCAGTTTCTGCCACCAGCCACGTCCTGTTGCCACTCTGACAGTCGTGCTATACCAGTCACTTCAGATTATTATTATTATTATTATTATTATTTATTTTTTTTACTACTTCTATTTATGTGGGTCATGTTTTTTCATGTGTGTTTTTTTAAGTATTTGATTCTAGTCGCCGACC
Organism: Chrysichthys cranchii; assembly: GCA_030068335.1. Taxonomy (NCBI): domain Eukaryota; kingdom Metazoa; phylum Chordata; class Actinopteri; order Siluriformes; family Claroteidae; genus Chrysichthys; species Chrysichthys cranchii. The sequence continues at coordinate 9,027,983 of JAQMCW010000012.1, forward strand.
TTCCGAGTGTTGTGAAGGGTTAAACATCTATCAAAAGGTGCAGTGTGTAGGAGGATCTGATTTTCACTTGGCCTTACCAGGGAGTCTTGCTTGCCGGTTTTGTGCTTTAAAAGGAAAAAGCATGTTACTTTGCAGGAATGCAGAGGAAGTTCCATTAGTCTGTGAGAGCGTAACCACAGGACAAACCAACCACCAGATGATATTAAGAGCTCGGATGACCTGAGTCATGCCAGAGACCGCACTGATGGAAAGTCCTACTGGATGACTGACTGATGAGTGTATAGTCTAAGATGTAATTTTTGGATAAAACTTTTGGCAATCTTTATAATCTTCCTGTAGGTTATTATAACTTATTCAGAGTTGTCTGTGTTCCTTTTTTCCATTATGTAATGGCTAATTCTGACATTACTGGGCAGCTTTATTGTATCCTTTTTAGTCTTTTTATAGATTGACCATTTATAGTGCTATGTATCTGTCGGAGCTATAGAGATGGATAGGATATCTGCTTTGAAATTAGATTCATTTTGGAAAATTATGAATTGTAATACCGTAGTCTCTATTAAATATAGCTCGCTCTCACTGTGTGTGTTTCCGCTAGCTCACCACACTTTTAACCTTTCTGGGGTGGTGTGTCTGAAAATTCTCTTGAGGGTTTTGTTTAATAAACACATTATTTTGCATATTTCTGTTAGCATTCTTACATTGGTAAATGTGAGTAACATTTGTCCTCAGGAATTCAAGATCTTCCTTGGCAAAAAAAAAAACCTTCAGTGTTTATTACACAACTTTTTGACCTTGACTCTAGCCATCAATGACCTGATTGCTAATGATTCTCCTGAAGGTCCATTAATGTTAAACGTCAATCCAAACGTGCAGATTTTGTACGAAGATTCCATGATTTTACATGGCCTCCGCAATGAGCCAGTCAGTCAGTCAAAACATGTTGCGGCTTGATTTGATATCAATTATTACACCCTTGTTATTTGTGTTGCAAACGTTAGTAGGCTACTGGACTTGGAAAATCTATCTTATGAAATATGTTGGTCAAAAATCCGTTCTCTTTCACCTACCTGTGCATTTTCCAGACTCTTAACCTGCCCTGCTGTTTTGGTAACTGGTGATCGGATTGGAACATGCATTATTAACTTGTTTTATCAATATCGTTATTGTTTGACATTAAAAACATCAGCTTTTAATGTTTCAAAGGCAGTCAAAGTGATGATGGTTTAGAGCCAAATGAGCATTAATTTTAAAACTTGAGTTTTGAGCAGCTGTGAGTTTGAACCTGCCAAACACGAGAGTGAGCTTTCCCATGAGGCAATCATTTTGAGGGTTTTCAACTTCCCCAACATTGCACATATTCAAGGTTCTCATGAGGAAACGGGGTGTGGGAATAAAATTTTGATGTTGAACAAGCAGGTGCTTATCAAGGAAACAAATATCATTTTCAGATTTTTTTGCTTAGACGTAATATATTTGATACGTCCTCAATTAGATATAGTTTGCTGAGTATTATTAACCTGGGCTTTAAATAAACTAAGGTTAAATGAAATCATCTTGCATAAAATTGGATATTGGAAAATTGCATATATGCAGAAAAGTTTTCTCTTCTCATTATGATTTCAAGTACAAACAGAACTCTTATTAAAAATCTTACATGAAGGCACCTACACAAGAATTTGCCACTGCTGTAATAGACAAAGTTATTTCCCCTCGAGAAGGAAAATGGAACAGCTAGCATTCTTGGAGATGTTATGGAAATGGTCTTCTTTATACATGGCTGTGTGTTAGAGAAAAGGAGAGTTCTGTGTTATCTAAAAAAATATATACTGTAATGACATTAGTATTTTTTCATCCATTTTGAGGGGAAACTATCAAAATATCGAATTATAATTGTGTTGAGATGGAAATATTTAAACATGCACAAAGACAGGTGGCAACTTTCAATTCTTGATGCTTGATGAACTTAATGCTGCTATCACTTTATCACAAGTGGCAACAAGTTTGTGGCAATGAAAACAAATAGACGTTGCTATGAAGAAACGGGAAGTAAGCAGAGGAGGTGTTAGTTCAGTTTATGCAGGCAGGAGAGTTACTCATTACCTCATGTTCCTCTGCTTACCAACTTCCATAAACAGTCCTAAAATGGTCTACACCAGACATCATCCATCCGTTACTATGACTCAAGGCTGGTCAAATCCGAATATGTGCTTAATCAACACCTGTGATGTCCAGCGTGCTTTTTGTTTCTCTTGTTCTTGAGTTTATACGTGAGGTAGCAGCACTTGGTACTAATAAAGAACACCTTCACAAATTGTGTTTATTAATCTGCATGAACCCTGAGTGCAACCTTCATGACAACTGACATAAACCTATAAAAATGTTTCTAGAAGCTTTTCATAAACTTAAGAAGATTTTGATTGACGTATCACTGGAGTCAAAAGGCAGTTTTTTGGGAACATAAAGGTTTTCTTAAAGGACATCTGTATTATTATAACACTATGTATGTGACCATCACATTCTTATACCTTAATGGTCAAACCGTTTTAGTCCATTTTCTATAACAATTTATTGTTATTACACTCATTCTAATACATGATCATTTCTATAGTAACATCTATTATTGGGAATGGCTATAATTATTGAAATGGTGGGTGTTTCTGATGTCGAGATTGGAGATTAGTATTTCTAGAAGTCGTCTCTAGGGTCAGCACTTTAGTTTCTCACTGACTTGACAAGTTGCATATTTTTGTCATTTAATTCAATGGAGAGAAAAAGAGATGTAAGTAATAACAGGAGCTAACTTGTTTCAGAGATGTTCCACAACATTAAACATAACTGGGTGTCACTTTTTAATCATTAAAAATTCATAATCAACTGATGTTATAAATGAAATAAAACAATGGGATGTGCCGTCATTGGAAAATGATCGATTTTAGAGTGGTGCGATACAGTCTGATGCAAAATGAACTTTTTTTTTTTAATTAGCATTTTATAAATAACTTTGGGTCCATAACTATGTGGACAGATGCAATTTCTGTAATTTTTTACCACAGATAAGCAGTTTCATGGCCAGTTATGGCCTGTTTAATTGTTATTTCATGACCAATTAAAAAAGATAAAATTTCTAAAGTTGATTCCAAGTATTAGGGTTACATTTGGCAGCTATTCATGGGAACTCTTAATATGCTGTCCAACGAGGTGTCAGTAAAGTGAGGGAGACCATCATCAGGCTGTAAAAACCTAACAGACCTATCAGAAAGATGGCAGAATAGAGATAGCAGAGCATTGTCAAGCTCAACAGCAATAAAAGGCTTGGAAGACCACCGAAGACAGCTAAGATGGATGACCGCAGAATTATTTTCTTGGTAAATAAAAACCTTCACCACAGTTAATTCAAGAACACTCTTGAAGAGGTAGGCCTATTACTGTCAAAGGTTGCAATCAAGAGATGACGTCATGAATGTAAATGCTGAGGGTTTATCTCAAGATGTAAAACCACTGGTAACACTCAAGAACAGAAAGGCCAAATTAAGCTTTGCTAGATAAACATGCCCCCGTCCCAACTTTTTTAGGACCTGTAGCAGGCATCAAATTTGAAATGTGCTCATTTAGTGCATAAAGGTGGACAATTTCCCAGTTTAAGCATTTTATGTTCTCTGTGTTGTGCTGTGAATAAAATATTGGCTCATGTAAATTGAAAATCTTTTAGTTTTCATTTTATTCAACTTTAAAGAACGTACCACCTTTTCTGGAATTCGGGTTGTATTTACATGTCACTACAATTAGATTTCGATTCACTGGAATTATTTGGGTCAAACTTGTTGCAGCATGACACTTCCCCTGTGCACAAACTGAGTTCCAGGAAGACGTTGGTTTGGCAAGTTGATGAGGAAGAAGTTAAGTGTGGTGCACAGAGCTCTGACTGCATCCCCACTGAACAGCATAGGGATGAACTGCAATGCCACCTTTGTGCCATGCCCTCTCGCTGGATTTCAGGCCTCTCATTTTATTCATTTATTCTCATTCCTATATATAACTGCTATACATTAGGAAAAAAAATGTCATTTCTTCAAGACCATGGTGCAACACATAAGAGTACAGTAGCACAGTAAACAAGACTACATAAAGTACAAATGTGGTACTTGTTGCAGAATGAGCACAAATCCCTACAGCCACGGTCCAAATCTAGAGGGAAACCTTCCCAGAAGAATAGAGGTTAATATAGCAGCAAAGTGGGAACAAATCCATATTAATGCCCATGATTTTAGAATGGGATCTTCAGTGATCAGATGTCCAAGTACTTTTGGCCATATAATATAAAATGTATCATTTGTATTCATGTATTCATGCTAAATTACAGTGAGTTTAATTTGAATATTTTGAAATGTGACATACCATAAGTACACTGAACTACAAAATCAGGGATCACAATCTTACACGCAAAGCGTCCGTTTGGCTGCAGGTTTTATTTCATGACAAACAGGAGCCACACCTGATGCACACAATCCATTTGAAGACTGAGATAAATTGATTGAACAAGAAGAACTGGGTGTGGCTCCTTCTCAGCTGGAGTGGAAATTTACAGCCACATGGGACCTTTGTGAATAAGATCGGACACCACGTTTCTAGTGTAAGCCAGTATGGAGAATATCATAATACATGCTTATATCAGCAAAAAATGTGACTTGACTCTGTTCTCACATCAACTTTACATCGGAATTGAAAACTGATGCGTGTTCAAATAAGTTCTTTGTGCATGTTTATGTAGCCTTTGTGCATGTCTATGTAGGTTTCTGTTAGGTGTCGTTACAGGCTTATGTAGGTCTCATGTAGCCTTGTGGTCACTTATGTAAAGCATTAGTATTACACACCCTCTGCATCACTGTAGCGAGTATTGCGCAATGGCCAAATCACCAGCATTTCACAACTTGGGAATTTCTTTGACCTAGACTACAGTTTAACTGTCTTCTGTCATCAATGTGCAGTTTAGATGTTCACCGGCTTTGTCAAAATAAGTGTAGTCGATTCCGAGAGTCGGTGAAAATGCTTCAAAAACAAATATACAGTAGGAAGTGTTGTGGGCGATCAATAATGCTCATGATGCAATGATATTGGGATGTATCTACTGACACCTACATGATCCAAATACTCATACCGCCTCATTGTAAGGCAACCGGCAGCAAATTCCTTTGTTTTGCAGACATTCGTTTTTATGAAGCAAAAATGTTATAAGTAGTCTTTGAAGAGAACTCTCTCAACAGAGATATGATGCAGTTCATCTGATGCCATGTTGTTACTAACTAACTAATGTTTCAGCTTGGGCTTTTCACAAAAATATGGACTTCCTGACTCAAGAATTGTATCTCAGATCAGGTCCTGCATGTTTTACACGTCTCGCAGTGGTTCGCTCTCCGTGGCTATTACAATAAACGTTACTTTACCGCTATGGAAGACTGAGTGGGAATGAAAATGTGTTATTTATCCCATGTTGTTTTTATCTGATACATTTATGGGTTATGTATGTGAAATGGGCTTTAGAAACAATTTTTTTTTTTTTACAGCATTTCTATGTAGTAGAGAGCATATTGTTCCACGTGTTAAATTAGGTGCCATGTAACAACTGCAGGTGGCATGGTGGTGTAGTGGTTAGCACTGTTGCACCACAGCAGGAAGGTCCTGGGTTCAATCTCCGGGGCATCCTAGGTGCCTTTCTGTGTGGAGTTTGCATGTTCTCCCCAGGTCTGTGTGGGTTTCCTTCAGGTACTCCGGTTTCCTCCCACAGTCCAAAGACATTCACAGATGGGATCAGGCTAATTGGCTACTCTAAAGCAATGGTCCCCAACCTTTTTTGTACCGGGGACAAGTTTCATGTAGGGCAAGTTTTCCATGGACTGGAGGGGGGGCAGGGGGGGTGCGAAAGTTAGCTTGTACTTAATGATGCATACTTAATGAAAGTTAGCTTGTACTCAATGAAAGGGAGAACGTTTCCCCCCACCCCTAGCCCATGTGGCTTTGTTGTTCATTATAAGCGGTGTAAAATAGCGCCACTGGAACATTTAGTACTCACGGTGGAAGAGGGCGGGGCTTCCTCCCTGGCAGCAGCAGCTAAAGCGCTACGTTCTCTGAGTCACGTGCAGTAGGGCGACGAGAGTGGAATTTTTCAAAATAAGATACCCAGGACTAATGAAAATAAAATAACTTAAAATTTCAGGAAGGTTATTTGTTTGTATTTATTTTTTTCCGGCCCGGTACCGGTCCGCAGCCCGGTGGTTGGGGACCCCTTCTCTAAAGTGTGAATGTGAGTGTGAATGGTTGTCTGTCTCTGTGTGTTGACCCTGCAGTGGACTGGCAACCTAACCAAGTGTACCCCACCTCTCACCCGAAACCAGCTGGGATTGGCTCCAGCTTCCCCCCATGACCCTGAACAGGATTAAGCGACAGAAAGATGAAGATGAGTGAGTGAGTGAGTGAGTGAGTCAGTGAGTGAGTGAGTGAGTAACAACTGTAAAGGGATTATTACCATTTTATTGGTGTAATTTGTTTTTACTGTGTCAATAATCCTCACAGAGGTAGCAACATTCAAAATGTATGCCATGACTGTCACGTGTTCATGAAATGTCATTCATGTTTAGGAGTGAAAAGCACTTACAATGTGTATATATTACTCATCCACATCCATGATCTATCATGAATCATAATCTTCATTAAGCACAAAGGAGGGTGGGATTGTCTTTTTCAACCTATTGGACAATGATTTTGCTCATGCCAGAGAGTGAGTAATAACACCCGCAGTGATGGTTTATGAATCACCATGATTTTATCCACATTTTTGCTTTGGCTGTTTTGATTTCACCAAACCTCACTGATGGGTGTTGGCTGTTGGAGGCATTTAAAAGACTTCCTCGGAATTGTTTGACCCAGAGTCAATGGGGAATAAGGAAGGACTATTCCTTTGGCATTTAGCCACCTACCTTACACAAATTTTACTGACAATATAAAATATCCATCCGTTGCAGCAGTCCTTATTATAAATCTGGAATTTAAAAAGAAATGTAGCTTGGTTAAGGATTGGGGCTCACAGAAAAATCATAGCATTCATTTGGGATCCATTTTGTCCATTGCATTAACAGAACTTTAGAGAGGGTTTCCCTTCCAGGAAAAAGGATCCCAGTAGAAATACTTCAGGAAGGTTAGAGTTAGGACCTGTATTCTCTCATTCCATACAAAATCAACCAAAGTTAACTCACATAGCTCTTGCTTGTTCAAATCCTTAAGACTGTTGCATGAGGTTCAGTTTAAACAATGCTATGATTTGTTTTATATATATATATGTGTGTGTGTGTGTGTGTGTGTGTGTGTGTGTGTGTGTGTGTGTGTGTGTATATATATAAAACTATATATATTGTAAATGAATAGGTAACAGAAACACTGCGTAATTATTGGTCGGAAAAGTATTTTTGTGTGCAGAGCGACAGTTGGAATCTTCTCCTTGCACTCTGCGAGAGGAGGAGTGAGGGGGAGAGACGTCCGGCTCACTCCTCTATTCACTACCAGAAAAGGTAGTGAATTGAGCTGCGGTTCAGAAGGACGTAATTACAAAGGAGCAGATGTGTGCTCTGTGGATGTGGAGAACCTTGGCACATCGAAACGCGAGAGAGAAGCGGCTGAGCAGCAAAAGAGGCTTTGACATGGAGCAACAGGAGACTTTACTGAAGCAATAAAACCATACAAACCAAAGCTGAGGGTAAGAGAGAGGGTGAGAGGAAAGGAGGCAGGGAGGGAGCAGTGGAGGGAGGGGCAGAAGGGTGTGTTCATATAGGCACAACCCTCTTCCATCATAGCAGTGATAGTGAGACCTTTCTCTCTCTCTCTCTCTCTCTCTCTCTCTCTCTCTCTCTCTCTCTCTCTGTCTCTCTCATGCACACACACACACACACACACTCGCACGCACCACACAAAAGATACAGCAAAGTCTCTCATATCCGACAGGCTAGCAGCCACCCACTGCACGCTCCCCTGAGGGCACTGGACCCCTGCTCCCTACCTCTCTCTACCTCTCAGTCACTCGTTCACTCTTTCACTCACTCTCTTACTCGTACTCATTCATTCAGTCAATCCCAATTCTCAGCAGCTTCACTTGTTAGAGAGGAGGTACAGGAATACAGGAAACTGCTCCAGTCTGACATCAGCCAGCATGTGGATTCTGCTGCTTGGACTCACCTTTGGATTGGTGGCCTCCTCTTGGGCAAGCTCTGTTCAAGGTGAGAGAAAAGCCTTTATTTTTGTTAATATTGATTTGATTGCGTATTGAATATTTTTAATTTATATTTATGTATTTGCTGTTGCTTTTGTTTTTTCTAACTGATTTTTTACGAGCGTGAATGTTAAACTGTTATGTGCCTTTTCCTGTTGCTTGAAGTGTTTTCATCGAACGTGCGTGCAATTGTTTGTGGCTGTAAGTACACGGATGCCAGCGAGGCAGCATGCGTTTCGTGTGGCAGACAGAGCAGACAAAGGAGACGGCTGCCGGCTCTCCAGACAGACAGAGAGAGATATGGAGAGACATAGACAGATGGAGAGAGAGAAAGAGAGAGAGAGTAAACTGGGCAGAGGCACAGACAGACTTGGCTAAAAGGAGACTGTGCTTTAAATATGTAGGTCTCTCTTTTTTGTCTTTAATAACACAGAATTGTATTCTGCCTCTATATTGAAAAGCATGGCTGGATCAGTGCATTTCATCCTTTCCTAGCTATTCTAGCTTACAATCAGAACTGAGGAACACAGAGAAAATTGATCACCTGCGCTGCTGTTTTTCTTCTGGGTTTTTTTCCCCACTCATTGTTTCTAGCTCAGTCTCTTATTATTATAAAGTTGGGTTTTGAAGTGTGTCAGTGCAGAACGTTTCAGCTTCGGAAGCTGGTAGTGAAGCTAGCAGGCTTGACTGTATGCATATGTTTGTGAATTAGGAAGTGGATAGTGAATATATGTGGTCTGGCTTTGCAGGTGTGTGTGTATGTGTGTGTGTGTGTGGTAAGGGAGAAATGGGGAGACTCTTTGGCTGGTTGCCACTGAACCACAACTGTGGAGCTGTACATTTTTGGCATTGCCAAGCAAGAGAATCAGGAGATGGTTTAGGCTGGTGTTTGTAGGTTTAGGGCTTTGTACTGTGCACTGTGTAAAAGTGAAAATGGAAAACCACTGGGTGCAAAAGAGAGGTAGCTTGAAAGCAACAAGCCAGCAGACGGATCACAACCTCCAACAGTGAGCTGAGAAAATGAGATTTGTTGTGAGATACCCCAAGGGTAATGCACCCCACTGCTCACTCTCCATCACACCCCGAGGCATCCAGGGTGGCACGAAGCTAATATGACATTGAGAGAGAGCCAACACAGCCTTTTATACCTATACATTCATAACAGTGCGTCTAGCTTGATTTGTACTAAGTTACAAAAATAATGAATACGTCTAGAAGCAGGGTTAATACTCCTTACCATTTCTCATGACTTCATCTGTATGATGTTGAACGATTTCTAACCACACTGCCCTCACTCGTTTCTTCTGAGATCAGATTCCACAAATTCACCCAACATACATTATTACATACAATATTTTATTTTTTCGCCCGTAAAGGCCGACTAGACTGCCTACATTTGTCAAAAGCCAAGCCACAGGAAGATGGGATTTCTGTTGCGCTCTCAGGAACACACTTGTTTCAGTCTGGCTTGGAGTTGTACATGACCTTGAATTTGTATCTTCAGGGACATTCTGATCAAACAAGCAACTTTGATTGCTTCACTTAGATTGCAAGGATTTTTTTCCTACATTTTCTGGAATTCGTTGTTACACGAGAGGAAGTACACTACAAGGTCAGGTTCTCCGGTAAGACAGAGTGGTGAAACCACTCTGCCCCTGGTTGCAAATTCACTCCCAACAGCCCCTTTCCAGTTCTAGGGTTTGAACTCATGATGATCTGGTCACAAACAGAAAATAAAGCCAATCAATTCACCAGTTTCTTCTGTTTTGGGCCTTCTGGCTGTATTTTGTAATTGTCAATTGTCTCGTAAAAGTAAAGTCAGCAATTGGAGCACAAGTTAAAATCACGTTTCCTGTTTTGAAAGTCAAAACCCAACCAAATTCAGCCCCTCCCTTTAGCTTGTCCTCCAAAGTCACAAGCTAAAAACACAGGCTTCCTTTCGCTGATTAGTTGGAAGTTCATATATTACAAATACAGTGCATGTGATATTGTCCATACCTAAAAATTACTGACCCAACCCTTAAGCCATTTGAAATTACTTCATCCAGCATACATAAATGTCACTTGCTCTGTTTTCTGTGGGTTTCCTCCTCATCAGTAACATTAAAGGGGATTTTTTTTTGCTTGTTTGTTTTTTAGTAAGTTACCTTTCCATCTTCCTCCCACATTAGAGGCTACATGTCAGCATGATCAACGTTGCGTGGGGTTTGTGGGGAAAAATGGTTTTTCCACTTCATCGATATAAATTCCTCACAGATGTGTTGCAAAGGCCTTCATACAGCCATAGGAAGAGTGTGTTTACCCAAGGTGAATGACATGCTTTGCTGAACTTCAGCAAGTGGCTCAGCCATTTGCAGTTACATTGAACAAGGAGCATTTGAGGGGAATTATAGTAACAGGAATGTGTGGATCATTGAACACCCCCCCCCCCCCCCCCCACACACACACCACCTACAGACACACATTAAAATACTCACACTGCGACACACTTGAAGACCCTCACGCTACCTGGAGTGTCATGTTTCAAGGTGAGGAAGGCCATTTGGTGTCAACTCAAGCCTCACAAAGAGGACTTGTACGTGGCCAGGCGTCACCTGCTGCTTCCCAGCTTTTCCACGTGCTACTGATTTGGCGCCCTAGCTTCTTTTAACTTTGATCAGGGACCAGCTGGCTTTAGTACAAGCATGCTTACTGGCATGTCTAGTAGTAGTAAATCAGTGATACTAGTTTTGTGATCTAATCTTGAAGACATTTCTATGCCCTTTTAGTTCATGAGCAGTGACGCATCTTCAAAATCACACAAACCCAATTGCCTAAAAGTGTCTATAATATTAATGATTCAGATAACTGATGTTTCACAGACATAATCTGTAAAAGAGTAAAAAGACAAGCAAAATTGGTTTCTGGCATTTGTTCATTTCAACCATGCGTCATGACCCCCCCCCCCCCCCCGGTGTCTCATTTTCACTGAAGAGGTACGATGCAAAATGTTTAACCCCTGACCTCGTCGCATAGCTTTATAACTCTTTCCTATCTATTTCTCTTTCCCTCACTCATTCTCTCTCCTTCTCCCAGTCACTAATCTTGCTTTAAACAGATCTTAAATAGATGAAAAGGCACTCACATTTCAGCTGAACTGTATCTCCTGGACTGCTGTTAAACCTATTAATTACATTTTAAAGCCTTTCTGTGAGGCTCCTGCTCCCTGCACTCTTCCCCTCCTCTTGCTTATTCTAACATTCCCTCAGTTCTATGTGAGGTAAAGAAGGTGCGCTCCAAACAAGCTCAATACAGATCCCGAATGCATATACTATACCAAAATGCATTATGTTCCATTATCCACAATAGCCAAGGAGTGGATCCAAACGATCTAGTGGAAAGGAGGTTTGAAGATTCTGTGCATGTTTTGAATGTTTTGAGAAATTGAAATACAGTGAACCCCCGCTTATCGCGGAGGTTACGTCCCCCCCCCGGCGAAAGGTGAAATCCGCGAAGTAGCGCCGTCACATTTATAAGGCTTTATAAACCATCTCCACTCTCTTATAAACACGTCCTGTGCTCTTAAACACTTTCTACACTCTTAAACCTACGTAATTTTAACAACATATAAAATTCTACATGCGTACTTTCTGCCGGTGAGGTCACTTCCTGTTTACAGCCTGTTTACTAG
>JAQMCW010000012.1:9059342-9069865 GCA_030068335.1 Chrysichthys cranchii
TTTCCAAATAGGACTATGCAGTGACCTTGACATTTAGGAAATTGTAGGTTGTTCTCTAATTTTGATCTCCACTGTATAAACACACACACACACACACACACACACACACACACACACACACACACACACACACACACACACACATTCCAGGCATTCAAAGTATTTCAATTCGTGCCCCTTAAAGGGTTAATCTGGCAAGAATGAAACTAAAGACTAAAATCTTCCCCTGAGAGATTTCATGATTGGGGTGCTATGTGCAAGTTTCCTTAAACTATTAATAAAACCTATACAGCATTACATTTTTAAAATACTTAAACCTTTTATTTATGTATTTACATTATTTATTTATTTTATTTACATCAGTGTGTGAGTACATTTAAGAAGACCTCATGTTTGAAACATAGGTTACTATAATTCACAGATTATAGGTTATGAAAAATTGTACATTTTAGTCGTGTCCCAAAACATTCACTCAGCCCTGGCGAAAATCGAATTAGGAATATTCCATAAGATAACATGCTTAACAAGAAGATTTATCATGCATTTCCTGAAGATCATGGGAAGAAAAGGAATAGTGCAAGTAAACCTTTTTTTTTTTTTAATCTTTTTTTTCTGTGTTCTCATTAAGGTATGAAGGGAAATAATGATGTGTCACACCTCGAAGCTGTTCCCAGGGCAGTGATCCAGGCTTGGAAGATTCCCATGAAGAAGCTGAAGGGGTTTTTTCTCACAATGGCAAAGTAAATGGTTGGTAGGAAAATGGCACCATGAATGATGAGGCCGACGATGACTGTGACCATGTACATCCCCAACTGCCTGGCCACTACTTCCAAATCCTTGATAGAGATAATCTTGCCACAGATCAAGCAGGCAATACCAAAGGGAGAATACCTAAAAGTAGAGATACTCTATGTGAGGACGTTTAATGTAACATTCTTTGACCATGCAAGGTCAACTTCTTGACCGCAATTATCTTTGTTTTTTAATAGTCCCAAGAGACTGCCATATGCACAATAACTGTGGTGAACAAACATATTTCACAAACAGCCCAACTGCTATATTATCCCTTACCACATGATCATGATGACCAGCCTCATCACAATTTCATTCAGGATGTTAAAGAAGTCAATCATAAGCCTTGCCCTTTCGCCCATCTTCCCCATGCAGATACCAAAGGCAATAAAGAATCCAATCAAACCTGAGAGAGATTGCAATGACATTAAGATTCCAACTTGAGACAATTTGTAAACAAACTCATTTCTGATTTCATTCTGCCAAGTGTTTGGTCCCATACCTAAAACATTCATTCCACTCTTAAACTGCAGGGATTTTTTTCCCTTGAAAATAGGAGGAGGCTTAGTTGCACCCGAAAGGAATTCCTCAATGGTACTGTTGGTGTCATCATGTTCTGGCTCAATCTCAACCTTCTTCACAACAGTCTGGATCTGGAAACGCAGTAATGCTTGGTACAAGTGATATCTGACATTTAAATTCATAAAAAAAAACAAAAAACAGCCCAAATATTTGATCACTAACCTGCTGGAAGCAAGCCTGCACCAAGTTCTCAGGGAAGAGGTTCCTAATGAGGTCAAAAAAAGCATCAAGACTAGAGACCTCATCATTCTTGAGTCCCTCCCCAAGGTTTTCCTTTAGTTTGGGGTTGCCAGGATGGATAATCAACACCAGTATTACTCCCAGCACGGCAGCAATTATAGTAGTCGTCATGTAATAAATCATTGCCCTAGTACCCAGACGGCCACTAGATTTGGCATCCAGACCTGCAAGCCCTAGATTGCGAATACATAACTGGTTAGTATATTAGCATTAGTCAGTAGGTTGGCATGTACCTCTTATTTTTTATGTTGCACATTGACAGGCATATTTATCATGTTAGATATGTAGTTACCTGTGATTAAACTGGAGATGATAAGAGGAAGGATAAGCATTTTTAGCATCCTCATTAGAATGTCTCCAGGGAATGCAATTACCATGACAATGTTGTCATCGATAGGAGAGGCCACACGCAGGAGCATACCAGCTACAGCTCCTAATATCACACCTGGGGAGATATTAGATGAAGAATATGACTGAGAGGAGGAAATGAACAGATTCATTTCTTGCAGCCCCATTTATTATTTATTTGCATAGATCGAAAATCCAAAAAATTGAAAATCTAATTGAATTTCCAGCAGTCTCATGCCAACACAAAGATTTAGAAACATTGGTGATACTGGTGGTGTGTTTTTAGGTCTGTGCCAGTAAATCATGTGGTTAAAAAAAGACACGACTGTGAAGTCAGTGGAATGAAAGGACATAAAAATTCATCCTATTATCAGCGTCATAACCAGGCACAAATACTCCACGTAGGAATAAACAGGGTCTCTAACCACATCTGTGAAGGGCAGGAATGGTGCTCCTGAACTCTAAATTGCAAGCCATGTCAAAAACCTTGGCCTCCTACAATAATTTCCCCAGAGATTATGGTAGGCCTGTCTGCACTGATGGGCCTCTCTGTAGGCCAGTGAACATCACGTCTGCAGCCCTTATAGCCCAACAATACAGTGTGCAAGACAGGTAGCCAACATATTGAGAAAACTGTTCTTGTGCAATAGATTAAGATCCAGACAACCCATTCCATGCTGTACATTATTAAAGCACATCTGATTCCTTAGCAAGCATGCCCTTTTCCGTCAAAACCATCTATTAATCAAGCCCATTGGCTTCTAAAGCTCCCGGGAACAATCTGTAAAAGAGACTGATGTTTGTAATCCATAATACATGTTTTGGCAAAAGTGTATCCCATTTTGCAGCAATGAAAGCAAGGAGTTTTATATGCCTTCTAGATATGCCCCAAATACAGCTGCATGTGTTTACTGTATGTGAACTTAAGGCAGGACTTCACGTGTGATTTGCACCCATAGTGACAGTATATTGTTTATATACTAGAATCTGCACCGAATAACTTAGCAGAAAAATAATTCAGAGTTTAATCAACAGTTTTTGCCTTTTCAATACACCCCCAATTTAGTCAGTGCCCACATCTTCATTGCAGGAATGTTGGTGTAGTGGCTTCCATACATTGTTTAGAATTGTTACAACCTGGAAATGAAATTACATGTTGTAAAACTGCACAAAACAGACGATAATATTCAAGTGGGAGAAAAATATATAAAATTGCTTCCAATGCAAATAGTTTCTATCAGATATCAAATAATTAGTTCAGTGGAGTCCACCTGTTTGCATCTCAAATGTGTATGTAAACACAAGTGTGATCTCTGTGCAAATACACTTGCCACAAGAAGGCCAGACAGAGGAGCAACCAAGAGACCAGGGATAACGCTTAAGATCTGGAGAGATCCACAGCTCAGATGTGAGAAGCTGTTCATAGGACAGCCATAAAAGCTGGAATTTGCCAAAAGGCATATCAGAGATTCACCAAATATGGAACAATTGCACTTTCTGCTTTTTGGCAGAAACCCAACAATGCTCATTACCCCAGTGAGACATGGTGGTGATAGCATCATGTTAAGAGTTACTACTGGCCTTTTGTCTGCTTCTCTGACTAATTCCCTTCTTACCTAGCCACTGAGTTTTGGTGGATGGCCTCCTCTAGGTAATCATATTTCTCCTTGAGGAATATGGTTATGCAAAATTCTGTCTATTTTTAATAATTGATTTAATGGTGCTCCAATGTTAATCCTCATTTATATGTTTCCAGAACTTGGTCCTGCACCTACTTTGTCATTAAAGTCCTGTTCTTACAAACTTTCCATTAAATCAGGTTGGTTAAGCATAGGGCAGTTATAAAGACATAATACTCACCCATTACAGTGAGTGTGAGGAGCAGGTTCTTGCGCATCTTCTGGCAGACGAGGGCACATTTGGAGCGCGGTGTGGCCTCGATGGGCTCCAGGTGGCTCTCATGCATTCGTACCTCCACTTGCTTAGGCATACTGTTGGTACTGTATGTCAGACAAAGAATCAGGTTGATGTACTGATCGTTGCAGTAAAACTACAGAGTGCACTGAGAGAATGAACTGAACTGGTCTATACTAAGTAAACCGTTACTTAGGGGGAGGAACAGATGGATGATAGTTCTAGAGTGACTGTAGGCTGCTGATGATTAAAAGCAAAAAAAAAAAAAGCAGATTTTGTCTGTAGTACACTTTGCAAGAGACGTTGAGCTGTTAAGAAGGAACAGATGTTGAGTTGTTAGGAGTGCTGTTGGGCTCCTATCACAAAAATTTCACATCAAAAGTGAAATTATGTGAAACCAGGCATTAGTTGTATGCTTTTCAATGGCACAGCAATTACCCTTCAATCAATAACTAGACTGGCATAATGACTTCCATATATTATAAAGAAAACTGATGTAAATATCAACTGGGTTTATTCTATAAGTGTGCATTTTACTATGATATATCCTGGATGTGGCCAACATTAAATTAGGTTATGCATGTTGCATATTGCACGCTACACAGAGTAATGAGTACTGTTCATTATTGCCAGCCCCCAGTAACAGCTAGTGCCAGTAGCCTGGCTATACTGTGAAATCATTTTATCTGAGTTACTGTTTTTATCCCAAAGGTAATGCCATCTAACCCAAAACGTGAGATTCTCTTTCAGCCAGCATGTGCAATTGACTCTAGTATATTGCACAAATAAAAAACAATTGAGCATCATGGATGTTCTGAAAATAAATCTGCAACCATTTTTACCTTCTGCACCAACTCTCTTTCTTACAATACAAAAGCTGTACAGATTTTCATTTTTACACCCTGCTTAAACATTTAGCACAGCTCGCACATTTTTCAGAAGCTCTGAAATCTGAGAAGAAGCTCTATTTCAGACTGCCTGTTAAATGTTTTAATTAGTGGGGAAGTCAGAATGTGTGTGTCTGCGCGTGTGCGTGTGTGTGTGTGTGTGTGTGTGTGTGTGTGTATCAGACAGGTGTGAAGACAGAATGTACTGGCTTTATCTCTCACTCATGAAGGACTCATGAGTAGTTTTCTCCTACAGTCACCATATGGATGTCAAACTAGCTGTTGGAGTAAACACACTCAGGAGTGTTGGAAACCCAGTGCAGCATTTCTCCAAGTTTGGAGATGATTTTAAACTTTAAAACTTAATCATGACCTGTTATTTTATTTGACATTTTATATTATAGTGCAATGTTATAATGTATAAAAAAATTTTGATCTAGAGTAGAGCTTTCAAGTAGAATAAATGATTGTCCAAAGACGAAAGGGACACTTGGGAATCCAGGCCCAGTTCTCTGGGTGAAAAGGAAGGTGTTTCTCTCTTCCCTGTCTATCAGAGTAATGCTAGCCAACTGTAGGAGTC
Source organism: Chrysichthys cranchii (assembly GCA_030068335.1). Lineage (NCBI taxonomy): Eukaryota > Metazoa > Chordata > Actinopteri > Siluriformes > Claroteidae > Chrysichthys > Chrysichthys cranchii. Next base: position 9,064,686 of record JAQMCW010000012.1, read on the forward strand.
GGTTCCCTCTTGCACATCTAATAGGGAAATTAGTGGTCACTTCCAAGTGCATTCAGTTGCTGCGCAAGTAACAGTTTGAACAATAGAATACAATACAATAGCTCGCTTGATGGATCTCAGAGCAAGACTGCTTAGCCCACATCCTTCCACAAAAGTGGTTGTCATGTTTTGAAGGACACCTAATTATTGCGAGAAGGTATATCATGACTAAACTGAACTATGGTTAAAATGTAATGTGTGTGTGCATTCTAGCCAGGCTATAATTCATTATAATAAGACATTCATCAAACAGGTCCATAGTGCTTTCAGATGATCCATGTCATCTTCCCTCCTTGTTTTTCATATATGTTCTTGCCTAAATAACCACCTTTAATTAGATAAATAAAGTGTGTTGATAAAATCATGATGGAAAGGCTAAACGTTTCTGTCTTAACAAGGCACTGCCTACAGGCTCCCTATAGACAGAACAGCTGGTCAACTATCAGGCACACAGATGGAGCCTCATAATAGTTCATACGTGTGAATGTGTCACAGTGGGATTTTACCACCAAGACCTCTCAGCAAACGTTCTGACACCATCCTGACAAAGTGAGCCCAGATCAGAAAGAGTGAAAAACGTCAGTTCTTATAGTAGTGTGTTGCTATAATGTAGGACACCAAGGATGTTTATATTTGTTACCAGCTTGTAGAATTTTAATGGATGAGGTGCTATGGTAAATGCTACGGGAAATCAGTGTGAGAGTGATATACATTTTTCTAATTTAATGCAAGATCTCATTTTATTAGGGCTTAAATGAGTTAAGATCTTGTTGAAAAGGTAAGGGAATTTCTCAACAACAAAGACTGACAAATGAACACTTAAAAGAAGAAGAAGAAAAAAAACAGGCACAGATATGGCACAACGGATTTCTGGGTTCCCTTGTGAAAAGGTTAAGACAATTGCCTTCAAGGTGCCAATCACAGTGACCTTTCGGCACCATCTAATTTTATCAAGCCTTTAAGTGCCAGGTATCTCCAGTCTGACACCTCTTGTCCTCTAGTTCTTTCAGAAAGTTTTCTCAGTACTTCATTCAAATGTATTCCTCAGCTGCTGTGTTTGATGATTTTTCCTAAAAACAGTAATATTTTCTTTGTAAAGTTGGTAAAAGGATTTCAAGCTTTCCTAATCCACTGCCACCTCAGAAAAGGCTACTTAAGTTCATCAACACAATGACTCTTTGATAGAGTATATGTATACCCACTCTTTATTCCAGTCACATATGGTGACCTTCCATCCAGTAGAACAAGGTCAGACAAACAACATGCATCACCTGCAGTAAAGAAGGGCTAATGTGCAGTAAGGAAAGCTCCAGGCCCTGTCTCACTCCAGCCAACAGACAATGCAGAGAACACACTGATTCACGATCATGAATATTCTGAGGCTGTTTCTTCTTCCCTCATTACATTCAACACAACACATGAACCTACGAAAACACAGTGTGATTGTTAGACAAGTGCTTGGAGCGCTGACATTGTCTCTGGTAAAATACTACAGAGAATATAATGTTATGGCATTAGCGATTCAAGAAATGAATGAAAAATTAATTGGCTATACCAATCCATGAAAATAATAAGGCCAAACATAAACATATCTAACCATAAGTAGAGTAAGAATCTAACCCAATATGCCAAGCATTTACGGCTGTAAGGAAAAAAAAAAATACTATACTTGTGAAGTGTTTCAAAACGAATAAATAGGAAAAAACTTACGTCATTACAGTTTTTCTGATAAATAATAAACTCTTCAAAACCTCCAAAATCTTCACTCGTAGCTGAGAACACCCAAGTTTCAGCTTTAAATGTCTCTAAATAAATAAAAGACTACATCAATGACTTCCAGAGTCCTAGGCTCCAAATTCCCCACTAAGGATAACGTCCAGATTGGCTTCAGGATTCCACCCTGTGAGCCCCATAAAGGCCTGTCTTTCTACTCCAAATCCAAACCCAGGCCACCTCCAGATTTCAGATCCTGATTATCAGGACCAACCGCCAGAGCAAGTCTATCCCAGTGACACAGAGAGAGCTTTAGCTTCTCCAAAGGAGGTAGCTACAGTGGGAAGGAGGAGTCTCTAACCCAGATTAAATGTGACTACTGGAAATCCTTTCAAGACCCCTCATCCCTCTCACTCTCAACATGCTTTAATCTCCCAGAAAGCATTCTCACCCACTCTCAGGATCGGTATCTGTGCGAGAACCACTACCGTGATCACAGATCAGTCCAGAGGGTAAACGGTCATAACATATTCAAATTCTGAATTCTTTGCAAAAGTCCCAAAAATATTTCAAAAGTTACAGTACTTTACAATAACCATTAACTATAATGATTATACTATTTATACTGCATTTGATAGATAGATAGATAGATAGATAGATAGATAGATAGATAGATAGATAGATAGATAGAAAAGGCAACACAACATTACCCAACATAACTGTAAAGCATATTTAAAGTACTATACTGGAATGAAGGCAGTATTTTACTGTAAAAGCTACATAAATAACTACAATTAACCTTATAATTACAGCAAGGTATTGGCTATTTTTTGTTTTAATTTTTTGAATTTTGAATTTTACCAACTATTCATCGTGCCACATAACTACCTGCTTCACTGAATCTGTATTAAGTAATCTGATTGAATCTGAAATAAATCCCAAAGCCATTCTACACCCTGTGCACTAAAAGACCACAGTGAAGACAACGTATCTCCTGTTAGAATAAAGCAATAAGTCCATTAAAAGTTTGGTTAACGAATGAAAATGGAAAGCTGGGGTCACTTTAAAGTAGAGTGAAAGACAGCTCCAAGGTAACAGCCACTGGAATGCCATCACTTTCCATGCGGCCTAGGAGACCCTGCTTTATTGTGTATAGAAAATCTTGATGTATAGGGAACGTATAGGAAATGTGGACATTTGTGTGCATGTGTTGCTGTGTGAGGCTCACACTAGCCAGCCAAAAGAGGCCAGTGAGAGGCATATTAATCTCTCTCTCACTCTCCATCTTTCTCACTCTCTTGGCGAACACCATGTGAAGTTCCCCTGCTAGCCCTCTCCTCATCTGAGAGCTCTTTGTCCCACACTCAAACAGTGTCAGTGGCCCCCACTATCCCATAACCCCCCACCCCACTGCACCCAGCCATGGTGCCCAAGCTCGGCCTCCAAATTTGCATAGCGGAGGGAGGGATGGTGGGCACATGCAGAATGCCAGGTCCATTTAGGCCACTGATGTCATGCCTGTGCCCACCGTGGGAGAGCTGTGGAGGGGCTTAGAGGGTGATGGAAGGCTCTTTCTCCTCTCTCTCTAGTCCTTCTTTTCCGGTATGAATGAATCTTTCAGAAACGGCAGCCCATTGTGCAGAATAATCGACAGCGATTATCCCGATTTTATGTATGCTGCCTTCCCGGAGAGCGCTCTCTCTCTCTCTCTCTCTCTCTCTCTCTCTCTCTGTCTCTCTCACTCTCTCTCTCTCTCTCTTTCTCTCCTTGGTCTTGTTCTCTCTTTCTGTGCATCTGCAGTCCTTTCACAGAGGATGCAAGGCAATGATGGCCCTGACAGGTTGTCTTAGCAACCACAAAAAAGAAAAGAGGGAAAAGGAGAAAGAACCCTTGCTCCACCCTGGCTCAAGTCATGTTAAAGAACTAAAAAAAAAAAAGAAGCAACTAAATAATATAAGATTATTAAAATATATGTGAAGAGACTGACTGTCAGCAGATATACCCTATTAATATAAATTTCAAATAACTGGTATGGCAAAATCAGATCAAAGCAAGGCACTAAAGGAATTGGTCATGTCAATCATTTTTCTGATTATCTGGGAAAAATTGTATCTCTAATATAGCTCTTTAAAGACTACTGTAATAACATAATCAAAACTTGACAGAAAAGTGTTCATACACTCAGGTTTTTGTCCATTCATGTCCACCTCAATAGCTTAATCTTAGCAGTATTGATGAAGGTTTTAGACTGCATGACAAAAATGTGCCTTTACGGTGAAATGAAGATTTGATTTCAAACATCATCTAATGACTATGTTTTGGCGTATTTAATCTGGCCTCATTTGCATAAATAAGAAAAAACCCCAACAGTAAAAATATGAATATCAGTAATCAACTGGTGAAGAAATTACCCGATTTACACAGTGTCTTGCTTGCCTTAACACATCTACACAAACACAACATTCCCCATTCATTACACTCGACATGTCTCATATGTTCTCTTTCACAGACCATGTAAAGACCCTGTATTGGCTAGATACCTCCCTCCCCCACCCCCTGCTCGATATAGGAGCTCATCCTCTTGTAATATTGATCCCCAGCAGTTTGTTCTGCCACTTTGGGCCTCATGCTCACATATACAAGGTATATAACCGTAACAGTCAAACACTGGAAAATTAGCTACATTAATATGAGCACATTATTTAGATCAGCTATGTATGGAAGTAATAGGAAACAGCCATTTTACTAATAGTTCCTCTCAGTATGTCAGACATCGTCAGGCTACATAAGGTATTGTTCCTTGAACAGGATGAGAGTAAATAGTCAGTTTCAGTTATGCGGCAGGTAAAAATTACGGCAGAAAATGACCATGAGCATCTGACCATCAGTGATAAACACACACACACACACACACACACACACACACACACACACACACACACACACACACACTCGTAAACACCACAATATAACACACAGTCTGACGTCAGCGCCAGAGGCAGCTCAAATCCTGAGCAAATCCAGGCAAAGGTCAAATTACTGCTGTAGGTAATTGGTAACACAAAATTCTATTTCTGTGTTTTTGGCTCTGCCCACAATCTTTGTGATATATATTGATGCTTTATATGGATGTGGTTGATTCTGCTCTCATAATGAGTCAATTGTACAGTTATGCAATGTCTGAGGACGCCCAATGACACCCTGTACACAAGGCATGTATTCTGGTCCCTTTGTTGTCATAACAACCATGTCTTTAATTTCACTGGCTGTTATGGCATGTGGTATAGTCATTAGCCATCTCCAGGCTTTGAATAATTACAGTGGTACCTTGACATGCGACATTAGTTCGTTCCAGGAGCAAGGTCGTATGTCAAAAGTGTCGTAAGACAAATCGAATTTCCCCGTTAAAATGAATGGAATTACTAATA
>JAQMCW010000012.1:9103266-9116363 GCA_030068335.1 Chrysichthys cranchii
GTGTGTGTGTGTGTGTGTGTGTGTGTGTGTGTGTGTGTGTGTGTGCGTGTGTGTGCGTGTGTGTGCGTGTGTGTGCGCGTGTGTGCGTGTGTGTGCGTGTGCGTGCGTGTGCGTGTGTGGTGTGGGTGGGTGGGGGTGTGTGTGTTTGCAGTTCAATAAGCACACACTCATAGCTCCTGGAAATGCTGTTCTCTCCAGCTTATTGGGCCTGTCAGGCATTTTACAAGAAATAACCTCAAAAACAACAACAAAAAAAATACTATAGAAACTGCTTATCTAATGATAAAGTAAATTAAGCTGAAATCTAAATATCTGTTGGGCCACACTGTATTTCCATTTGTCCTAAGCGTGAGATGTGAAATCTCAGAGGCTGAAGTACCTTATTAAACCTGCAGTTTAAATGCCCTCAGCTGAGAGGGGGAACCTCAGCTATAGAATGAGAAAACAGAGAAAAACAAAAGCTTTGATTTGCAGCACCGAGCAGTCCTTCTTAGCTCAACTCCACATCTCCCATGGCAACATCCCATGCCGTGTTGTTATTGTTGTTGTGGTATGAACTGTGACTTCTACTTCTGGCAAACAGACGAATTATGATTCATCACAGAATATTCTTGGGCAACGCGGACGTTCGGCTGACGTGAATCCATGTTGTCACGTTATTTTTGTGTTAAGCAGAGAAAGCTAGCCAACTTTAGATCCAAACACTGCAAGCACTTTATCATGCATGACTCAGACGTCAGTAATCACGTCTTCTGAAGAAATAGAGCACAGGCTTTTAAAAAACATACCAAATCAGAGGCAGGACCAGGCTCAAGTTAAAACCTTTTAGGGGCTTGTATGGATCATGCAAGGCTCTCACCACTTTGATTACATGAAATAAAATGTAGAGCTATGTTAACAATTATTAAAGTTGAATGACTTTTAGTATATTTAGAAAAGGAGTGCAAAAAAAAAAATCCCATCTAGGCAGAAAGACAGCCTTTATTTCCACACATATAACTACAGTACAGTAAAATTCCTCGTTCTTCTCTTTTCCTAGTATAGATGCTCGGGTCAGAGCTCAGGGAGGGATATAGTATTGCACCTGTGGAGCAGAGAGGGCTTAGGGGCCTTGCTCAGTGACCTACAGTGGCGGTTTAAACTTACAAACTTGACTTTAGGGGTCAAATGTCAGAAAATATAAATAAATAAATAAATAAATAAATAAATAAATAAAAGCATGGCATTATGGGCCACCCATTAGCATTTTAAAGAGGCCAAAGGGAGAGATCAGGAACAAATCCTTTTTCTTGGATTTGGTTTTACCTGAAAGTGACAGTATATTGCCAAATCTATGTGGATACCTGACCATCATACCTATATGTGAAACTTCACCACATTCTTGCCACAAAGTTGGAAGCACACAGTTCAACAGAATGTCTTTGTATGCTGTAGCATTAACATATTATGTTTTCACTGGAACTATAGGGCTCAAAACTTGTTTCAGTGTGATAGTGCCTTTCTGTATAAAGTACAGTCCAAACACAGTAAAAAGCCTCCTAGAAGAGTGGAGGCTGTTCTAACTTTATTGTGGGGACCATCTTAAAGTGGGGTTTTGGAGTGGGCACAAATGGGCGTGATAGCCAGGTGACCACATACTGTAGTTTTAGCTATATACAGTATGTAGTCCTGAAGTTAACTGAACTGAACCCAATTATTTTCGTAGTGTCAGACATTTCTGAAGAAAGGGGGGGGAGATTGATTGATTGAGAGATTGTGTCTGATTTAGTCTGGCTGTTCCCTGGGCTGGGCTTTTCTCCCAGAGTGAAAGCTGTTGAACTCTCAGAACTACAAGACAAATGCAAGGTACACGCAATTTAGATGACAACTGGAAATTTCTATGATAAAGTGTTAAAGACTTTATACAATGATGCATTATGGTACCGTTAATAATACATCATGGACATAAATGTCATGGTAAGCTTGGCCTGGTTTCTATGAACCATTCTTTTTTGGGGGCAGAATGTAAAGCATATCTTTAATACAGAAAATTTGACGCACAAACTTTTCATTTATTTTGGGTTTTCTGAAATCATTTCAGGGTCAAAATTATGCATACAGGGTCAAACAGCTGGTACAGCTGGTAGCTGCTCTGTGCACAAAATAAAAAGGGTTGTTTGACAAGTTATTTGGCGGTGTAGACACTTTGCCATGGTCTGGAAAAAGACCCAAGCTGACACCCTCAGCTTAGCTGAAAGTGGTTTGGATGGTAAGGAACAGCCCAGGAACCATCAAGACGCAGATCTGTCATGAACTGGAAGCTGCTGGAACACTTTCTACAATCAAGCAAGATTTACATAACTATGCACTGAAAAGATGCCATTCAATACAGAAACCCCTGCTCTTAAATCAACACCATCAATCTCGACTGAGGTTTGCAGCTGATTACATGGACAAAGAAAAATAGCCTTCTGTAACAAAGTTGTACAGTAAGTTTGGACAAAGATAGAGTTGTTTGGCCACAGTGAACAGAGGCTTGTTTGGAGGCGTAAAGGTGAAGCATTTAACCTCAAGAACACTGAAGCAACTGTTAAAGGTTAAACAAAGTAGATGGATTAATGAATAATAATGACAGTATCCCCGAACACACATCAAAGCTGGTGCTGGAATTAACCGAAAAACAAACTTGTGGCCTCAACCCTATCAAAAATATGTGGGATGTGCTTCGGGTCCTTGCCAGGAAACCCACAGGTGTAACTGAACTCTATAATTCTGCCAAGAAGAGTGGTGAAATATTCAACTTGAATTCAACCAGAAGCTTTTTGATGTCTGTCAAAACCATCTGGTCAAGGTGAAACTCGCTAAGGGACGTATAACTTGTGTTAAATTCAGAAAACTTTTTTTTGGTTAAAGATGTATGTTGTATGATCATTCTTCTCCGGAAAATGAACAGTTCAAAGAAATCACTGAAAACATTAATGTCTATGATGAGTGTATGTAAATACTCATTCACCTTCTGCTGCTTAATCCTGTTCAGGGTCGCAGGGGGAAAGCTGGAGCCAATCCCAGCAGACTTCGGGCGAGAGGCGGGATACGCCCTGGGCAGGTCACTAATCCACCACAGGGCGACACACAGAGACAGACGACCATTCACACTCACATTCACACCTACGGGCAATTTAGAGTCGCCAATTAGCCTAATCCCCTCTGTGCATGTCTTTGGACTGTGGGAGGAAACCGAGGTACCCAGAGGAAACCCACACAAACACGGGGAGAACATGCACTCCACACAGAAAGGCATCCAGGTCGACCAAGGGGATCGAACCCAGGACCTTCTTTCTGTGAGGTGACAGTTCTAGCCACCACACCACCCACGTGTATATAAACATCTGACTGGAAATGTATTTGTGATGAATAAATGTTGAACATTTTTACCTCTTACCATTTATCTCAGCTGTGCTGTGTGCCAGGTATGGTGACAAATTTATGGGCACACATTCTATTTGAAGCCAAGATTAGTATGGACCCCTTGTTTCTAATGTCTCGCTCATCGAAAACCAAAAATATCTAGTGATTAGCATTACTGTATATAGTTGAATACTGTAGTCCCACTCGGGGGTGGGGTGGGGTGGGGTGGGGTAGGGTAGGATGAGTGGGTTAAAACCAACATTAAAGCAACAAAGTGAAAGGGCTGTTGGTCATTAGCTTAAGAAGAAGACTAAGTGTATCTAATCCAGCACATTTTCTAAAAGATCTGTCTGGGGTACGATCCTTTAAGACCAGGTGGGAAAACGATGTCCGTGTGAGTGCTATGCGGCACGATGTTACTTGCGAGTCCTTTATGGGATCTTATGCTCTCTGTGGTTTAGATAATAATGTTAAGATTAAGTCAAGAAGAAAAAGAAAGTCTCAGCTGGCATCTTCATAAGGCAAACTGCTAGACAAGAACAATGATCAAATAAGTGTGATGATATTCGGCATCCTGTGGATATTCTTTAACTTCCTGTCGAAGTGCATTCTATTGATCGAGCACAGTGATCAGTTATACAATATGTAACGAAAGCCACTAAAAGGCTCACTATCGCATAGCATTCATAGACACACAATTCTACTGTTTTTATGCTTGGACTTTGTTGACAACTTCTTAAATATATGCAAAATGCAATTAAAGGATATCCCAAAAGGTTTATGCATTCAGATGAATGTGTACAATACTTACTGTTGTTTTAGGGACCCTTTATGTGGTTTCCTTTGACTAGATTCAAACTCATCAAGAATAATTATTCCAAGCATCTCTATGTCACGTGGTCACAAAGCATTAACTAAAGCCTTCAGAGTAGAATCTGTTATTTATTAGCATTGCGTCTCTATTTCTAAAGTCATAGCTGAAATCACCCTTTACCAGAGAGCAAACAAATGTACAAGCACTGGGAAGATGACTAAAATATGTTACCCTCGATGATTTTTGTATAAGTATAGTGATCAAGCATACTGTTAACTGGAGACAATGTAAAGAGCAAAGAGCACTTCTGCACATCTGCAACATACAGCGCTCACTGACTTTATGGCCTTCTGACATAAAACTCAAATGGATGAACCTTCTAGTCTTAAAATCATGCACCTCTCTCAGCACCCCCACCCATCATTATCTGCAAAAAGGTTAACATTTTATAATCTAATGGGTAATATTTAGGTTAGCACGCACATCACCCAGGCATCCATTCAACACCTGCAAAATGCCTCCAGATTACAGAGCTCAAATCCGCTGCCGTATTTTACGAGCAGAGAGAATGTTCGAAAGCATGAAGAGTACTGTATGTGTGTGTATGCATGTGTGTGTGTACATGCATGTGTGGCATGTGCGTGTGTGTGTGTGTGTACAAATCTGTACATGCAAGTGTGGCGTGTGTGTGTGTGTGTGTGTGTGTGTGTGTTTCTCTTATTATGACCTAACTGGATATTTTTGGAAAGAAACACTATTTGTTTCTTATAATGGGGAAAAGGTTTGGCAAAAAAAAAGAAACTAATAATTTAATCTATGTGGAACATAAATGCAGCTCACTCATGCACACCACACTGACATTTAAGTAAACGTTTTATAGACTTTGTTTAATACATTTTTATTGACCTTTTTTGGCTCTTGCTTACATTATCCTCGTATCCATTCAATTCATTCAAGATGCCTGGCATTTTCTTTTTCTTCTTCTTCTCATTTATCTTCTCCCTTTTCTCTCCGTCTCACTCTCCCTGTACACTGGCCATTACCTTATTCTAGGCCTGGATAACCCAAATGTTCTGTGCATCAAAGTGCATATTCCAGGTCTTCAGATTCCAGTGTATTCATGCAAATCTTTCTTTTAATGCCACTGGATTGAAAATTATAAAAAAAAAAATCTACTTTTCTGCTTTCCAGATGTGTTCTGCTTAGCTCTGACCAGCTTATGGAGAAGGATTGCGGCAGCAAGAAATTTTCTGTCAAAATAGCTTCCAAACTCACGCCACCAAGGAAGTCATCCGCTTCACAGGCCAAAGGTCTTATAAGACACTGGCCAAGCAGCAGTTTTCCCACCGCAGAAGTTCAACCAAGAGAACAACAACTTCTCCCAGTGCCTCTCTGCAGACATGTTCCACGCTCCTACAATTATGATTTTTAGACCTGTTTTAAAGTGGATGCAGATCCTAATCGTATCACTGGGAACAAAGTCCACTGAATTGTCCTCCAGGACTTGTGAACTGTGACCCCAGCTAAACTAAAAATAAAAAATAAAAAAAAAACTTTACCCTCACTATAGACGTGTACTATAATACTGAACTTTGTTCAGTCTGTGTCTGATGACTGTGAGCTGCTGCGGGATTTTGAACTTGCTTATTCATCACAAAACTAAAAATAGTCCTGTGGTCATCTCCCATTTGCAACTTATTAAAGCACTGAAAAGAATATGCTCACTGGTTCATCACAAAAGCCGTTGTAGTGGTGTACTTTCTGTACTGTTTGTTGGACAAATATTTGGACTAAGGTAATAGAAGAAAACCGATTGGCTAGCATAGCAGTCGTGAACATTTTCTAGATTTGCATGAACCTAGAATAGTGACATTACTGAAGCCCCATGCAGTGTTTCATTTGACCCTGAGACTGAATGCTTTTGTGTACAATGAAGCCATCCAGGCCACGTGGCCCTTGTTTATCTCCCAGGATTTGTCTCATCTTTTCTCTTTTGTTTTGCCGGCTGCTCTCTCTGCTGCAGTTGTTTCAGGATGGCTCCCAACACTAAGTAAGCAACTACAGCTGATGACTCTGGTGTCTGCCAAAACACGAGCACACAGTCACAGATGGTGCTGAATTCTGCATCTGCATTTCTCAGTGGAAGTGCAATTTGAGTGAACAAAGTGTGCTTATGTCATGAATGTTGAGCTCCCTCCGGCTCTGATGCCTCACTGATGTCGTAAGGAGTTGGCTGATTCAGGGCTACTGAGTGGTGCAACTGTGTAACGTTTTGGAAGAGAGCAGGTTGAAATTTCAGTAACACCACAACCATATAATTTACCATAACTGGCCTTGATCTCCGTTTAAGGAAACAGAGTAGGGCAATTAATGCTCTCCTCCAAGCATGTTTAGTTGCCATGGGAAGCCAAATGAGTGGGAGTTGGACAAGCTCGTGTTATCCCTCACATTTTTCATCCCTTTTCTTACACAGAAATAAGTGCCTTTCGTCGAAAGGTAGTAAGTGGGAAATTGGGAAATAATCAAGCAAACTGGGTTAAATCTGGTTGACTTGATTGGTTTGCTTTGGTTTGGTTGCTTTTTTTAAAATATGAGAGTTTTTTTGGTTCACAGAGCAGAACTGCAAAGAGAAACAAGACCTCAGTGTCAAAGGGAGAAGATTTAAATTCATTTGTGGAAAGGATAGAGAAAAAGGAAGAAACGCTGACAGAAGGCAGACAGTCGGTGATCCAGCGAACAGTTATGACACGGCGTGTGGAGGAAAAAGCCGACTGCAGCACTGCACTCTGCTCTTTGCTACAGCTGTGCTAGCGATTAACTGATGCCTGAGTGATTTAGCAGGCATGGAAAAGGAAAATCCTCTGGATTTCTGCGGGCATTGCTTGAACCGTAACACACACAGACACACACTATCCATGTTTAAACTTAGATATCTCTGGATAACTCAAACAGTAAATGTTTCTGTTTCCGAAGGTAATTGCATACTAGCTGAATGCAACAACAGGAAATGTGTCCATGGTGTCTCCTCCACCAGCTCCTATATATTAATTTACATGTGAGGAAGACATAACTTTCAGATGAAATCGATTACTTTTTCGGGTGTGTTTTTTACACCGCGAGATTTGACTCTTGCTCGTTCGATTCCACTGGAAAGAAAAGCTGCCCAAAGAGGTGAATGAACTTCAGAGTGTCTAAAAGAGTTCATAAAATGCCAGTATACAGGAAAACAAATAAACAAATATGCAGAATACTGTATATACAATACAAAACACTGATATGAGAAGAAATATAGCATACATGACACAACCACACCGATTAAACTGCTAATTTATTAAAGTCTGCTTTTATTATGGATTTTAAACCATGACAGTAAGAGCACACCTGATGTTCACAACCTCAGCACAGTCGCTGCTTCAACCGAGCAGCCAGCAGCATCTGACCTGCCACTGTTAGTAACTGTTTGTGATCAACTGTCCATCACAGACATGGACTTTTATTACTGCATGCATAACGGACCCTAATAAATAAAAATTAAAAAAAAAAAAAAAACACCTTGAATTGACCATACGAATAAGCGCCATTTATATCCCTGAAAGGAACCGGAAAGTACATTTAGACTTCTGAATGAGGTTCTGCTCTGAGACTGACCGGAGACAACTGCACTTTCTTTAATCTGCACTCCAAAGCTGCTATGAAATGAGCAAGGGATGATTAATGATCCTGATGAGGCATCTCTGTTGAGATCACCTCTATCCTGTTGACCGTCTCAGTGCTGGTTCTTCCCTTGAACACTCCCAGCCAAGTTGCTTATCCTTGACCCTGGCATCACACCTAGTTTGTCACCCATTGAAAAGAATGCTTCAAGCCCTGAGACACTAATTGTTTCTCTTGCATTTAGTGAGTCCAACACCCATGATATTTCCTTAAGGCAATATTCAGTACTCGATTTAGACAGAGCCAAGATTCAGAATCATCTTTTGTTTTGTTTTGTTTCACAATCAGTACCGGCATGCAAGGGGAAATACTTCGCATTTTTGCATCAGATACTTTAGTTATCCAAAACACCAGCATGCTCCAAGTTACCACAAGAAAACATGATCCCTATTAACCTCTAACACAAGACAACAGGGAGGTGATTCCCTTCAAAAGATGAACAGGGATTTGCCCAGGATTCCTGAAGAGTGACTTGAGGTGTCTTGTGACTTTTTTTTTTTTTTTTTTGGTCAAGAACATCCTGAAACAGTCTTGCATAAATATTTTCCACTTGCTCTCTAACGTGTCCTAACTGTTGAAGTGTGACTAAGAGGAATGACGTGAAGCAAGCTGAAGTTCAAAACAAAGACAGCCACAACAGCAACGCAGTCCATACACAAGTTCTCTGGAACAAGAGTCATCCAAAGACGTGTAAGAGGAAGGAAAAAAAGAGGAAGGAGAAGGAGAGAAAGGACTGCTGATGCTGTCTTTACAGGAACAAAGGATAAAGATAGAGATTCTTGTTAAAACTTGGGCACAGAGATGGCTGAAGTGGACAGATAGGAGTCAGACACTTACCATATGGCCACGCTGTAGCTGAAGAAACCAGGAGGAAGATGAGAAGGAGGATGAAGAGCAGGGATGTGTGAGGGAAGGTGCGGGTTTGCCGCTGGCTCTGCCGCTGCAGCCGTGCTGCTGAAGGCATGCTGGTCTCCGGAGCGCTGTTTACTTTCTGAGCTCAGCTGGTTTGACATCACCCCTCGCTCTTTCATTCCCTCCCTCTTACACACACATTCTCTCTCTCTCTCTCTCTCTCTCTCTCTCTCTCTCTCTCCCAAACACCGGCGCTCTCTCCTTTCTTTCTTTGGCACTAACATTCTCGCTCTCCTCCTCCAGCTCTGCCGGTCTTTCTTTTGTTTGTCTCTCTCCCTTTCTTTATTTCATTTTCACTTTCATATTTCTGTCTTTATTTCTAGCTTCTATTAAACATTCTCCCTCTTTCTAATTCAATATGGAGGTCTGGCTGCCTCTATTCTTTCTTTTTCTCCTGGCTTCATGTTACACTTTGGTCTTATAAGACTATCCACGCTGAACCTAGGACAGACCTCCAAAGAAAAACAAAAACAAAAAAAAACACCAGTGTTTTGCTGCTAGCAGGGTAACATCATTACTGCTAAACGAGACTCCACGCATAGACTTCATTTAACTGATGCCTCTTTCATATTACACCAGGGAGCCTACAGTATCAGCTCCTGCTGTTCATTGTGCCAAGCTGAGCCAGTCTGACTGCTTAAGTAAGTATGAAATGTGACCTGAGCTGGCAAAATGAGTCGGAATGCGCAAAACATGGTTTCGGTCGAAGTCGATATTTTCTCAGAAATGAGTCCATAAAGCCGTCGTTTATTGATCCCCATGATAAAATAGCAAGAAAACATCCCAAACTACTTGTATTTTAAGGTTTTGTTCATAATGTTCATTTGTATGTCTTCATTAATTAGTCCTTTGTCGTAATATTCCTTGATAAATCCGTGTTTTTCAACGCGCGCTCGCGGCGAGACGGGGGAATCCCCCTAGCCATGTTTGGTATCATTGGGAAGCGTAGCTCCTATACTTTCTGATAATACACATGGAATTCCCAATGACGCTTTTGTGAACCGATGGAAAGCGAGTTTCCAAGCCCCATTAGACGTAAACGAAATTGGCTAGTCGCTAGGTGGTAATTCCTTGTCCGATTTCAACAAACCATGCCTCATTTTGAAGGTCTTTATATGGACAATGTGGAAGTAACCATAACTCACTTTACTCATTCTGACTCATTATGCCAGCATGGGTCACAAATCATATTGGAGAACATTTTGAATGTAAAGATTAACATAAACCTTTCACAAATGTACAGGGAGAGAAAGTAATGAACTTACATGTACTCTTGTTATAGCACTTGAGTACATGGTTCACTGTAATGGTAATTTTTTTAGTATAATTAAATCACATTAGGCTTATAATTTATTATAAAATATAGTACATAAATGTTGAACATAAATTATAAGTTATCATACATTTAACCCTGGAAAACTGTGAGCCAGTTAAAAGTCAGCGTGAGTGAATTGTAAATAACTCAATTTCAAGACCCAGTCAGAATAAAGCAGATTTCTGCCATAGCTCTACACTTCAGCCACTAAATGTTTAGTCAGCAGTCCCAGTGTCTGAGACAGTGACCTCAAATGAGCATCCCTGTAACTGGTATCTTCAGTTTTAAATGCTCCAAATGAAATGATGAGAGCCAGAACCTGTGGAGATTTCAGCATATCACTGCTTAACATCCAACCTGCAGAAACATAAGCCATTATTTCTCACATGTACAGTACATATAAAGTACAGTGAAATTCTTCTCTTCCCATATCCCAGTTTGGGAGAAAGTTTGGGTCAGCCATGATATAGTCCCTCTGGAGCAGAGAGAGTTATGGGCCTCGCTCAAGAGCCCAACAGTGGCAGCTTGCGTGAAGGAACGAATAATCTGCATTGCCAGTTTGATTTACATTGATTTGATCATAGTTTCATATCCTGGTATTTGAGTATTTTCATGTTGCATCATATTTCATGCTCGCAATGCTCCTGTCAGTTTCAGCAGCTGGGGCATGGTCATATATTCTTTTATTTTCTGTTAACAATGTTATTTTAACACCAGCAGTATTTAGGGTGGGAGTAGTGGGGGGAGTGTGGAGTTGTTGAGGAAGGTCATGGGACACATCACTCCTTTCTCCTCAGTCATCACACACATAAACTGAGGAAAGTTGTGTCTGTGCATCTTTTCGAGGTCTTTCCCCCTTTCAGGGCATTTACACTTGGTGTTCCTGGGGCTTGGACCCCTAACAATTTGACCAGTAACCCAGTACCTTAACCACTGCCCACAGCCTAGCTGGCCAGATCCTTTTGATATTTCACAGTATGCAGGCTCTGTGATAAACTTCAAACGTCACTTGCATATTCGGCATGCCTGCTACAGCCTATACATAACACTCAGGATAAAGTATGAAAAGCATCTTTGCTAGATTGCTAATTATGTTGATAGAAGTTCATGAAATAACATGGGCTATCTAGATAAAAGACATAGCAAGCTACTGAAACCCCAACAACATTTGGCGAAGATAGCTATCCAACTCGTGTCGCCTCTTTTATATACTGTTGATGATTGCGGTTGCGGTCATTTCATCACGGCGGCATACATGGGTAGTTCACAGAATTATTTAAATATACTATACCTTCATCAGGTAGTTGTATCAATTGTAGATCTATTAACCGAAAAGTCGTTTGTAACATGATTATTCAAGTTGAGGTTGTTTTTTTCACTTGACTTCATTGACTTCATTTACATTTGCTTCAGTAATTTTCTCGATCACTACTTTTACTTGCACTGAAGTGAGTTATGTCTGCAGTAGGAATCCTTATACTCACATCTGTGCAATTTATACTCTTTCCCCATTGCATACGTTCTAAGACATTCCATATGAATAAAAGCTCAAATATAGTTATAAGCCACTTTATGGTGTACAGTACTGTTGTTAAAGGAAAAGCTAATGCTGAAGTGAACTGACTACACTGTGAGGTTAGCTCCAGTCTCTTGTCTTTCGATATGTGTTTGGTATTATATAAGAGCATTGAAGAGTGAATGGGGATCAGCAGAGCGTTTTAATGTATACAGTTACAACATAAGCAGCTTAAACGCATTCCAGGGATCATATATCAATGAGCTCGTCCAAAAATAACAGAATTACTTGCTGATCCCACACTCTCCGCATCCACTTACCTTTTTTTGGCTCCACTCTGTTTGCTCAGATGCGGACGTGTTTATTATGAGTGAGTGGGGTCATTTGAGGCTGACAACACATGTTTCACGACACATCTGAGTCTTTTTGATGTTGTGGAGCTCTTAGGTAGTGGGCCTGACTGTGCAAATGAGCTGCGTTCTGACTGTTTTCAAACTAATTTAGGTTGAGATGCTGTTCTTCTGCTTGAAGATTTCTGCATTTGCATTTATTTGCTGCTGTTATTGATGTTCGCATATGGATACACAAATGCGGGGATTCTCGAACTTTTTTTACTGCCATGGAGCAGTTCAGCAGGATACCCCTTGTTAAAATATGACGCTCATTATTCAAATTTGTACAGTAACAGTCTAACTCATTCTTAGAGCTTTTTATTTCTGAACAGGTCCAATGTGGACATAATTAAACTATTTAACATGATAATAATAAGACCTGAAAAAATGATACACAGCTTTGTTAATGATAAGGGTTATAATTATTCATCAGTGTAATAATAATAATAATAATAATAATAATAATAATAATAATACCCTGCTATTGTCTTTCCCTTGTGTCATTGTATGAGTTCATCTGATTAGTGTAGATTCCTTCTTAAGAAATGTTTTTGTAATCATAAAGACTCTCCTGTGCCCATGCCAGAACTCGTATTCACAATTTTCGCATACTGAACATCCTTTATATTTAGTATTATTTGGATTTATGTTTCTATGGTTACAACTCTAATGATTTATAATCCAACCATCTCAACACTTACAATAGGAAGGTTTTCCTTTTGAATGTGGTTCCTTCCTTTCAAGGTTTCTTTCTCATGTCATCTCAGGGGTTTTTCCTTGCAACGTATACCTCTGGCTTACACATTAAGATTTAAAATCTACATCCAGATTCTTACTAAGCTGCTTTGTGACAATGTCTATTGTTAAAAGTACTTTATTTATAAAAGAAAATTACATTTACATTTATAAAGCACTTTTAACAATAGACATTGTCACAGGGAGAACAGATGTTTGTGTACTGGGAATACTGACACACACACACACACACACACACACACACACACACACAGTCTCTCTCTCTCTCTCTCTCTCTCTCTCTCTCTCTCT
>JAQMCW010000012.1:9128834-9145086 GCA_030068335.1 Chrysichthys cranchii
AATTATTTAATAAGTATTCATGGACAAAATATAATTAACATCAGTTTGTGATTCAGATATTTCTTTAGACCTTCAGAAAAGGCCTTGAAGGCCCTGATGGCTCGCCACTGCTAAAACTGTACCAAGAGCAGAACATATATCATAAAAACAGTAATGTATCAGTGTAATTGGAAGTGTGATTTCCCTGTTGTGCGTGTTGTTATAGATTAAACTTAGTGATCATTGATATTGCAAAGCAAAGCACGGAAGGTAGAAACTGATGCTTCGGAATGCTGCTGTGTTGGTCACGCCCATCGGCATGCCAGAGAGTTTATTTCAGTAAAACCCTAGGAATTTTATCCATTATCACTGTTATCCATTATGTACATCCCCATAAAGAAAAAAAGAAACTATCTGTAACTTCTCAGACAAGCAATACAAACTGCCATTATGCAATCACTGTAATAGACTAATACATTAAAAAAAAAAAGCAATACTATCGTTCACAGAAGATTTAGCTGATTCCCGTTGCACTAATAGTTAGCCTTTAATAATGCCTAAGCTGAAATCAGGTACAATTCATCTCTTTTAGACATGTTTACCCTTACACCATCCTGAACACTATCTTTTGTGAGATTAATTTGAAAAAGTGATTATCAGAGCTACACACACACACACACACACACACACACACACAGAACAAATTACAGGCAAAATGGCAGACTCATCAGGGCATAAACAATAATGAGAGGAGACAGTACTTGGAGCATTGCACAGTACATGTCCAGAAGTATACGTTATAGTACAGAAAGCCTGTAGAACAAAGGCCCTGTTCCAAATGGTAGAATCCTCTCCTCCAAGTTTGCACTTTGATGAAGTAATTGAGGTACCGGCCTACGGTTTAGTAGGCTTCAAGTGACACAGAAACACAATCATTTGAGAAAGTCTTTAAGACTTTGCATTCTGTTTGTGTTCAGCACAGTGTCGCCAGCTTAGTGACTTTGATAGATCTGCCGAAGTTTAGACCCTGACTTCATTTCAAAAAGGGGCCGACGTTATTCTGCACTGAATTCGTTACATCTCTCCAACTCACATCACAGCTGCCAGTTATATGAGTTAAGAGAGCCAATGCAGTCAGCTCACCACCAGTGTGCGACACCTGATTGATTTGTGCTTCTGTTAATGCGAATGTTCCCAACGACTGATCACTGATCCCCACTGCTTCCATCAGCTAATCACTGATCAGCATTATTCCCAGTGACCAATCAATGATCCCATTGCTTATCCCGCTCTTCTTCGTTCTTCATTCTTAACTTTTTTTTTTCTTGGCTGTATTTATGACCAATAAAGGCAAGTTAGTCAATCTGTAAAAGTTTCCTTTGTTTATAGTTCCTGACTGCTTACTGCTACTGCTCCAGTTTGTCTAGGAATAAATTATAGGGCTTTGCAAATGCGTAAATAGTTCGCTTGTGGTGCCCTTACCAAGGATTCTTTCTAGAGGAAATAATTATAGTCCATTGTCCGACAGCTTTGTTGAATACTCGATTCTGATTGGTCAATCACAGCATTCATCGGTCTGTTATTTCTGAACAGCAGATTGCTGCTATGAAAGAATGTTGCTCTGGACTTAGTCCTGATCCCAGACTCTAGAACACCACGTCTAATCGTATCAATCCACAGAATGAAGTTAATGTAAATGTCATTGCTTTAATAATCAAGTCAACGATATCAGCTCATTTGCGTCACTCCGCAGCAAAAAAGGTTACTCCATCAGAAAACACCACAGAAGATGTTTTTTTCCTAATATTAATCAGAAATAATGTCAAGTAGGTACAGCACTAAGCCCGGTAATCTTACGAAGGCTACAGAGCTGACATTAATATGGGCGCATCTCCAACAGTAGGATCTAAAAGAATATTTTTCGTGGGAGCAAGAACATGACGTTTAAATCAATACAATCATTTGTGAATAAATATTTTGTGTCGAATTATCGATTCGTGCAGTATGTAGCTGTGTAATAAGCGGGATCGTGGACAGCGAGCTGGTCATTATGGCAAAATAAACCCCTTCAGGAAAGATCCAGACCCTGCCACTTCACGCTGGGGGTCCTGTATCACCCTGCTGTGGTTTATTTCACAATAGTGACCCCAACACCCCCACCCATCCCACCCCCACTGTACATTAAGCCTTATTTATGATCTATTTCAATAAGAGTGATCTTTTTCTGTTCTGCTCTGTTTTCTTTGGAGTGTCTCTATGCCTGATGACATCAAAGTGCACGCCCTTCATGTGTTCATGGTTTATATCTGCTCTGTACTAATCCATCTGCTGTGACGAGTCCTCACTTGCACCCTCGGAGGGTTTGGGGTCTCACACCCCTGCCGACTCAGAGGTCGCAGTACGGACGCCTAGAGGGCGCTCGTGAGCACATATTTTTATTTATTTATTAGATTTTTTTGGACGCTTAAAATGAGAAGTAGGCCACACTGCCGCCTCGAGGTCCCCGCGCGCGCGCGTGCGCGTGCCGACGCCATCAGGGACAGGGTGGAACTCTGACGTGTGCCCGTTTCTCCTAATTAACAATAACATGTCGCACTGTCTCACAGGAGGGAAACACGGATAACATGCAAATTTATGACCCAGATATAAAGCGCATGCTTTGTCAGGATTATGGTTACGATATGAGATGATGGTCTGGATAGGGTGTGAATCCGGCTTTGTTCATTTCAGACTGGAACCCGAGCTGTTCCCCAGTCTTGGGCTCGGATTATTAGAGCCTCTGATCCTGGAACCCGGAGTGTCAGATGAGCGCGCGTGCGCGTGCGTGGCGGGAGGACTGCCCTGCCACGCGGGTGTGTGCGGTGATTAGAGTGCACACACAGCTCTCCGGTCTGCTCGGAGTCGCACCCTGAC
Source organism: Chrysichthys cranchii (assembly GCA_030068335.1). Taxonomy (NCBI): domain Eukaryota; kingdom Metazoa; phylum Chordata; class Actinopteri; order Siluriformes; family Claroteidae; genus Chrysichthys; species Chrysichthys cranchii. Next base: position 9,131,727 of record JAQMCW010000012.1, read on the forward strand.
TTCTGCTGCCGGTGCGATCCAGTGCCGCCCTCTGATTGGCTGACCGGCGCGTTCCCTTCGTCACGTGACCAAGCCTCTTTCGGCGAGCCGAGCCGCCTGGAGTCAGGCTCACTAGTAGGGGGACGGTGGAGGACACGCGCACCAAGAGCACGCGCTGAACATCTGCGACCCACACACACACACACACACACACACACACACACATCAGCGTGCACTACAGACCGGATGAGGTGCACGAGATCGCGCTGTGTTCTTGGGAAACCGGAGATGAGCGGTGTGCTCCACCGGGGCAGAGCAAGTGCACGGGATTCGAGCAGCACCCCGGACATGGCGCGTGAGCGGAAGCGGCTTGTGTCTCAGCACGCGTGAATGGAGGACACGTAGTAAGTGAGGCGCTGAAGCTTGGGAGCTTGTGGAGCTGTGCGGTAGCTGTCGGGCGACATGAGGGCGGCGTGGGCGAACTTGGCGGCGGTGCTGCTGCTGTGCACTTGTGCCGGCGTCCTGCGCCTCTGGAGCGGCGTGGAGAAGCGGCTGGAGAGGCGCACGCGCAGCGTCCCGGATCCCAGCCTGCACCCCGACCCATCCCCGGACATTTCGGGAACTTTCCGAGCTTTACTCGCCGTCCCAACGGGCTCCAAGTTCCAGTCCGTGGGCAACACCAGCCGTGGGGACGCGCTCTCCCTGGGGAGGGACGACAACGCGCCTGAGGTCACACAGCGCGAGCGGCACGCAGCGGACAACCGCACCGCGCAGTGTATAGAGGACGGGATCTTTTGGAGTGCGCAGCTCGAGCGCGGGGTGCCGCGGGGCTTCGGGGAGGAAGACGCACGCGCGTGGGGAGAGCGAGCGCGCCGCGGGCGGATCGTGGCTCTGGAGCAGGGCTGCGGCAGGACCTCCAACCAGCTCGCCACCTTCTCGGACGGATCGCGCGCGTGCGTGCGTTACGGCATCAACCCCGAGCAGGTGCAAGGAGAAACGCTGTCTTATTACCTCGCGGCGCTGCTCGGGATCCCCAACGTGCCGCCGCTCGCGCTCCTGCGCCTCGATGGCGAGCAGTGGACGCACGTGAGGCGGCGCATGGAGGCGCTGCAGTGGAGCCCGAGTGCCGTGGTGTCCCTCAGCCAGTGGGTGTCCGAGCTGAGCCCGGCCGTGGTGCCTGCCCCTCTGCACCGCTCCGGCTCCGGGGTGCGCCCGCTGCAGACCGAGCTCCAAGCCAAAGGCCGCGCGGAGCTGCTCGAGCTGGTGCAGTGGAGCGACCTGGTTGTGTTCGACTACATCACGGGGAACTTCGACCGGCTCGTGAGCAACCTGTTCAGCCTGCAGTGGGACGCCAAAGCCATGGAGAGGGACGCGAGCAACCTCCTGAGGACCCCGCGCGGCGGCCTGGTGTTCATCGACAACGAGGCGGGACTGGTGCACGGCTACCGTGTGCTGGACATGTGGGAGAAGTATCACAGCGCGGCGCTCGGCTCGGTCTGCGTGTTCACGAGGAGGACCGCGGGGCGCGTGGCCGAGCTGCATCGGCGCAGGGACACGCGCGCGCGCCTGCTGCGGCTCTACCGGGACAGCGAGCCTTTAGCGGCGGAGCTCGGCTTCCTGTCCGACGAGCACGCCAGGATCCTGCAGGGCAGAGTAGACCGGATCCACGAGCACATTTTGCACTGTAAAGAAAAGCACGCGAACCTGTAATGCTCTTTTTTTTGGCTTTCTCTGTATGTGTGTGTGTGTGTGTGTGTGTGTGTGTGTGTGTGTGTGTGTGTGCGTGTGTGTGTGCTATGACATTAGTATGGATAAGGACTGCTAGTTACCAAGGTGACCATTACACCACGCGACCCGTGACCTGTGTTCAGTGGGACTTGTGAGGATCTGGACTAGCTACCTCCTGTAGGGACAAACCTTTAAATGTGGCTGCACAGGCTACTGTTGGTTTTGTATATACAGTTACTTTTAGTACTTCAAAGTCTTAATTTGAGTGCAAACACAATGTGTAATCCTTGTGAGAGAAAGAGTCATGATGGAAGTTCCTTGTAAACACACTGGAATGGAGACAGGCCTAAGTGCTGATGAATGCTGCTTTCATTTTTTTCATTTCTTTTATATTTTTTGGACTTAATAGGGACGCGCCAGTCCCACTATTCCCATACAGGACAGGTTGAAACTAATTGCGAGTAAAACTCCCCAGTATTGATCCAGACCTGAGATCCTCACATTAACAGAGGGGCTTCTTGCAAGGTTTTGTTGCCGAACCGTGCAAAACCATCAACCGTGTGAAGGTGGAGCGTTTTTATCACACGTGTCCTATGTGTAATGCGAGGTCCCTCTCGCAGTGAGCAGTGAGACGTGGTGTGAAAGACATCAGCGGATCGAAAAGCATGTCCGATTAGAGCTGAGCGTTTCCCTGGGGAATATTCAGTACTGATTGTATGAATCACTGTTTATTCGAATATTTTCCAATTTGGGTTAACACAAGTCTAACACAATGGGTCTAATTTAGGCCAGTACTTAGTTCTTTTGTCAGTCACGTTGGAGAACGTGGTGAAATGGCAGTATTCGCTCTGCAGAAAGGTCAGCGAGTCATATAAAAAGGCATCTTTGATTATCCTCCACAGCTTCCCAGTCTCATTCATGGCCTTAATGAAGTGCGGAGATGTGCATTGAATGGAAAGTGTGTGTTGTGGGATCTTGTTGCGTTGTGAAGTCAGAATCCTATTTAACTAATTTAAATCGCAACATGTGAGAACATTCCAGTTCGTTTTTATATTAAATATGTGTCATTTTTACATGCCATTAAATCTAGTGGAACTAAAGTGTTTCACTATGTCGAACACTACAGCACTTGTCTAGCGTCTTCTTTCCGTATGCAGAAGAGATGTTTTGGAAGATGTTTCTCTCAGTCTCTGGACACTGGACCTATTGTGACAATGCGATGCCATGCTCATATTCTCACTCCCTCACTTCTTTTCATACTTCATATAAGGCTCCTTTCTTCATAACGCACATTAGAGGCAGGACACGCACAGTGCAGTGTAATCTCGGTGCTCTGTACACAGTACTCCTTTATTAAAAGGTTGCTTGTAGTTACTGTGTATGGAGCCTGAAGATCAGCACTGTAAGTGTAAAAAGATGAGATAGCTTGGGTGATATGTCAGTGTGTGTGGTGTTAATTGGTGTTGATAACAGCTGGATTAAGCCATTTAAGGAGCTCTTGGACTCCAGGGTATTTCATGTTTCAATATGCACTCATCAATACACTGATTTTGGTCACTTATATGCCGTTTAGACTCTAGTTTAGGCTCAGGTGGAGCTCACGGTCGTCTGCCTATCTTGGATTGTGAGTAGGGGAATGTAGGGAGATGTTCCTCAAAACCAGAGGAGGGTTAAGTGATCAAAGCCACGTTAATGCTTTCCAGTCCATGCTGACATCTGTTTCAGTTTACGATGAGCACACTTGCATCTTTGTTGATTTCCTTGGGCCTTTTTTTTTCTTCAGTCCATCCTGTGAGGGTTTTTTTTTTTTGGAAAGAATTCAATGTCTGATTTGTCAAAGGTTAAAAATGAGTCACACATGGAGACACTTCAAATTCAACGCCTGGAATTTGGCACCAGGATTTCGTGACCCTTTTATATCAGTGTGGATGTTTTATTCTCCTGAGGTGTTTTTTTTCCCCCTGTTTGTTTTGCAATATTTTCAGCAACCTCACAAAGAAACCTGGTTGTATAATATTCCATTTGCGAAACCAATCATCACACATCACCGAGAATGAATGTATACTAAACACAATATATGCAGCCTTGGCCAGTCACTATCCATGGTCTATTTCCACTCTAACTGAATAAAAGAGACTCAAAACAAGCCAAAGTATGGTGTGCCAGTGGGGGGAAAAGTACCTTTCAGCTGTAGATGCACTACATATGCTTTATTAGAATAATAAAAAAAAGTAAGTGTCCAAAACAGGAACAGTTCAGGTCTCCTATAATCTCTGGTTTTGCAGTGTATAAATGTTCTCCCATATTAGAAAGTCTCCAGTGCAGCAGAAAGCATTCTGGCTATGAAAAAATATTCTGGCTAACAGCAGCTAACATTAGCATTAAATATTAAATACAGCATTAAATGCGCTTAATAAAATTTCCCATGTAACTGGGAACTGAAGGTCAGCTAGCAGGCTTGTTATGAAGTGTTTGTGCCGTTGCACAGAAGGCTGGTACGGTGTATTCTAATATATTTTAATATCGTTTAATAATGTTTTACAGTGGAATGGCAAAGTAAAACAAATGTTTAGGAATGCCTTTAGAAAAAATAAGCTTACTGAAAAGCACATCGTTAGCCTCATAGCATAATAGCTTAAGTCATATTTCAGTGAACAATGACTTAGACAATTACGCTATGAGGCTAACGATATATGATAATAATGTCAGGTGTAATAGGTTTAAATGTCTTAAGAAATAAAATATAGCCAGGTAGAACCTTATAAAACCCAACAGTATTTGATCTTATATATGTATTTGGCTTGTGCTAAAAATGTCACGGGGCGGCACGGGGATATGGTGGTTAGCCCTGTCACCTCACAGCAAGAAGGTCCTGCGTTCGATCCCCAGGGTCGACCTGGGCACCTTTCTGTGTGGAGTTTGCATGTTTTCCCCGTGTCCGTGTGGGTTTCCTCCGGGTACTCCAGTTTCCTCCCACAGTCCAAAGACATGCACAGAGGGGATTAGGCTCACTGGCGACTCTAAATTGGCCATAGGTGTGAATGTGAGTGTGAATGGTTGTCTGTCTCTGTGTGTCACCCTGTGGTGGATAGGCAACCTACCCAGGGTGTGTCCCGCCTCTCGCCCGAAGTCCGCTGGGATTGGCTCCAGCTTCCCCCCGCGACCCTGAACAGGATTAAGCAGCAGAAGATGAGAGAGTGAGAAAAATGTCTCCGAATCTCAGTGATGTTAATTTGAAGTAACTTTTTTTTGAAGTGTAGGCTTTGTTGAGCTCACTCACCTTCTGCCGCTTAATCCTGTTCAGGGTCGCAGGGGGAAGCTGGAGTCAATCCCAGCTGACTTTGGAGGAGAGGCAGGGTACACCCTGGGCAGGTTGCCAATCCACCGCAGGGCTTTGTTGAGCTCAAAATATAAATTTCCAAGTTTTGCTGGCTGAAAAGTCAAAACTTTGATTCCCGGTAGGCCAAAATGGTTCTTCACCCAGATAGAACCTTATAATACTAAGGTCGTGATTGTACTATAGATAGAAGTGTCATATCTTCCTTTGAGACAACCTGGACAGAGCAATTACTGTGTATGTAGTCTGCACGGATCTGAAGTATTATGGATAAGATTGTGTTGGGATTTTGCTTGTAGCTGGGGATTTTTCCTGTAACATGGTGTTGCAGTTAGATTTTAAAAGAGTCTGTAGACACCAGGGATTACAGAACTCATGTAAGACTGGGTTTTATACACACACACACATATATACATACACACTCACCTACCCACACACACCCACACACACATGCACGTGCATGCACACATACACACATGCACTTTACCCAGCATCTGGACCATGTTGTTCCAAGTTGGAAAGGAAAGTTGCAGTTGCCTCCCTCTTTCTTTAGTCAGCCTTTTAAAATAAACCCTCAAGTAGGCCGTAATAGCACTGGGGGCTGAAATCAAAGCCACCACTGGTTTGTTCACACATGTGCCCCTGATCCACGTCTGGGCTTTGTTACAGCTTGGCTCCCACCACGAAACCACACAAAGGTCCCACAGACAAAACCAGCGTCCCTCAGACAGCCACTTCCTTAACCCCCCTGCTGTGCAACATAGCCTGTTTACCACACTCCCCCACCGGTCACTACAGAGGCCAGAGCAGCCCATCTGGACTTTGTTTTAATGGCATGGCCTTGTGGCCTCCCTGCTCGTTTTTCCTGTCAGCAATGGCCTTGTTTAAAGACAGCCTCAAGGCAAAGCTGGTCTTTAGGCCTTAGCTAGGACCTGCTTTACTGAGCTACACTTGCAACCATAAAAAAAAAAAAAAAAGCAGGAAAGTGGACATAGAAAGTTTGTCATATTAAATGAATGCCGGACCAGCTGTACTGGTGGATCAACTGAAACTCTGACCTATGCAACTGGTTCCTAATGCTATTGCTACAGTACACATGGACTGCTCGGCCCTTCTCTAGCACACCAGTGTAGACCAGGAAGTGGCTTGGAATCAGCAGATTAGTTGAATCAGGTGTATTAGAGCAGGGAAAATACAAATATTCTTAGCGCAGGTACGTTTCCCAGATCGTTATTCTGGATGGTGCTCAAGGCTGAAGGTATTCACAGGGACTTGTCTGTTTTCCTCATGGCACAGGGGACACAAACACATAGCAGACATTCCAGAGGAAGAAGATGTGTGTATGCATTATCCCCGGCACCGAAAATTCCCAGAAGGCTGGAGGCCCAGCTGTTTACCCAGGCTTTACTCTCAGCTGTAAACTATGCATCTGGTGCCTTCATTGATTCTAAATAAAGGGATTCTTTTTTTCTTTAAAAAAAAAAAAAAAAAAACTTCTTCACATCTTATACACTTCTGATCTATTATAAATGAATATGTACAAAGTTCCATAAGGTTCTATAGGATAAAAGCAGTACAAGCCATAGAGTTTGAAGCAATTCAATCAAGTTATAGTGTTGTACGGGATAATAAAATAAAATAATATGATTAGAGATCAAATAAAAATCTGTGTTAACAAAGGACTAGAGCTCTTTTTTGGTGAGCATTGTAGCAGGACATATGGTATATAAAAGGGCAATTTGGAAGAAAAGGTTAATTAGCTTTTAGAGAATGCCACCATGAGGACTTGAGGTTGGGATTGCTGGTTTAAGTGCCAGTTTGGCATTCTGTGGGCGTGCTGGACTACAAACTTTCCGTGCATGAGTGATTTGATCACATTACAAACAGAGAAGAGAAAGACACTTAGTTACACTTGGATGGCTGAGGCTTGGCAGGCGGGCAAGACGCCATATTAACGTGAGGTAGATTGCCAAATCTTTTAGCAGACTTACCCAAACCGCATGTGGGTTTGGGTGTTATTTTACTGCAAAAAAAAAAAAAAAAAAGTACTCCTCCGCCTACAGTGTTCTCATAAACAAACTCTGAGGCGAAGGCTGGCTTCCTCTAATGGCACTTCTGCTGGCTGCTGAAACAGTCATTTGGAATGTCACATGGAAACATCCCTGCAAGGTTTAAGCACAATTGTAGAGATTTAGTTGGTAGTCAGAAAGAAAAACAGCACACACATCAGATAAGATCAGATAAGGCAGAATCCACATACTTACTGTATATAAATGCCAGGCACTCTCCTGTTTCAAAAGGTTGAGTGAAATCCACTTTGACTTTAACTGCAATATCTGTTTGACTCTTTGTCCATCAGACTCTGTCTCTATCGGTGTCAACATCAAATACGCTTGGTGATCAATTGGGTTTTTTTGGTTTTTTGCTTTTTGCTTTCAGACAAGCAAATGAACAAAAAAGAAAGCAAGAAAGAATTCCGACAAAAAAACAAAAAACTGCCGTGTTTACATATTCCCTCATTTATCCCCGTCTCTGAACCATGTATGAGAATGTTGTCGCTTAGAAATGGTTACCAAATATTCCGATCCCCCCTCCCCCCTTATTTGCATGACTGACTTGAAAAACAAATTGTGTTGATTGACAGGCTCAGTAAATTTCCGTAAATCCTGGAGGGGTAAAGTTTGCCAATCCATCTGCGTAATCTTCAAAGAATCATCTTCACTGCGCCGAGCTTGCTTATTTGCACGAGCCTCATCACTATGGAAATGGACAATTTTTTATTAAGAATAGCACAGTTGGGGGAATGCAGTTTTGAGATATAAAACCCAATTCAGATGCTGTTATTACTACCTTTCTGACCCTGAATAAGGCTACAGATGAATATTACTGTACAAATGTCCTGCGGTGGATGACCAACTTAAAGGAACATGAAGGCTTTGTGGTAGGCTTCAAGCCTCTCACCTTTAAGTACACCTTTAGGTCTGTAATATTGAGCATTCACGCTGAATAGAAGGGTCAGCATCTATTAAAGTGGAACAGAAGATTTCTGTCAGGTATTTAATCTGGTAAAAAACCCGCAAAAACTCAGTACAGACAGTCGGCTCAATACAGCACCCTGTAGTCGCATACATATTAGTTATAAGTTAAAAAAAAAAAACCTTAAAGAGCTATGTTTCAAATCTATTATTCAAGGGACAATAGCTAAGGTCACCTTGTTTCCAATAAAGTGTGGCTAATGCTAAATCCATATATAACAACTGGCTGTTTTCTGCCTTTACACTCTTGGTTAAAGGTATTTAATGTTCCCAAAGCATGTGTGTATCCAGTTGTATCTTTGAGTAAGCACCTAATTTTGTTTGCACAGAGCCAAAGTAATGCAGCCATTTGTATGTAAATTGCGATTTGTGCTACTTCGCAGGCCGGTCATATTGTAAACCGGAATTTGCTGGCTAAGGAAATGGCACACTTGCGTTGTGATGACAAGGACAGTGCCGCCACATGCAGCGTAATTACCGGCTTAATGTTACAGCTCTTTAACTACTCCAACGCATCGGGTAGTTCATGTTACCAACCGGCGAGCACTAGTCCCTTTTGTCTGGCTCAGAGATGACTCTTCAGGAGAAAGATAACTGCATAGGAGTAGGAGTCAGACGGTGAAGATTAGGCCTGCATGGACATGTTAATGTGTGCACCCATTCAAAGACAACATGCAGACAGGTTGGCGTGTCTTTAAATCTCCGCCTGTCGGGATCTTTTCAATGAGTTGTCAGCCAGGAGGCTGGAGATATGAGTCACTCAGTATCACAGGTCTCTTTCAGGTCTTCTCATGTTCTAAGACACAGCTATTATGGAACAATGGTAGGTATGGTGGTCTACTTTGTGAAGAAGACAATGCTCTGCATAACACATAATTGCTGCTGAAGTGTGAGGAAGGATTTTGTGGGTTGGATTTTGCCAACACTACAATTTCACGAGTCGCACAGAGATACAGAAATAGAAGAAATGGGTGGCTTCAGTAACCACAGATATCAGAAACAAATATGTTTGCTTTTAGCGTGATGGCACAGCTAGCTTACCCAGAGAGGAGTCTTTTTTTGATGTTCTCTTCAGACATTTTAACACACATTGATATTTCATTGATATACATTGATATATATAGTTTTTTTCTCACAACATACTCCAAACCAAAAACAATCCCATATTGGAGAATGGAAACTGGAGCGCTAGTCCATGAAGGATAACTTAAACAATCACAGTGACGAGTGTAAAAATGACTGCATTTCAGCACACCACATCACTCATAGGTTCAACATGGCAGAAGTGCTTGTATTAGAATTGTTCTATTAAATGATGCACAATGACTACATACTCTATACAAAATAAGACCAAAGTCAGTTATATTTCTACTATTTAAAGGTCCACTATGTATGATTTAGGGGGCTCTAAAAGCAGATATGGAATATATTATGAATATAAGTGTATTTTCCTTAGTGTATAATTACCTGTACGTACAAACGGTTGTGTTTTTGTAAGCATAGAATGAGCGTAGAGCATAGAGCGGGTTCTCGTCCACCGAGCCCCCGTATTACAACGCTACAGTAGCTCAGAACGGACAAACCTCTAAAAAGAGCGCCTTCTGCATTTTGCACTTTTACAAGTGGTAATGTGAATCCAAAAGGCAGCACCGAAAGGAAGACAAAGAAGAAGAAATAAGAGGAATCAACATTTGCTGGTACTGGTTGATAAAAATTGAGAACCCACAAATCTTCTGTCACTTAATCCTGGTCAGGGTCGCGGAGGGATGCTGGAGCCAATCCCAAGTGACGTCAGGGGACAGGTGGGGTACACCCCGGGCAGGTTGCCAATCCACCGTAGGCCCAACACACAGAGACAGACAACCATTCACACTCACATTCACACCTACGGCCAATTTAGAGTAGCCAATTAGCCTAATCCCCTCTGTGCGTGTCTTTGGACTGTGGGAGGAAACTGGAGTACCAGGAGGAAACCCACACAGAAACGTGGAGAACATGCAAACTCCATACAGATAGGTGCCCAGGTCGACCCTGGGGATCGAACCCAGGACCTTCTTGCTGTGAGGTGACAGGGCTAACCACCACATCCCGTGCCGCCCCTATGACATTTTTAACACAAGCTGAATACATACATAAGATCAAATACTGCTTGGTTTTATGAGGTTCTTCTTGGCTTTATTTTCTTTCTTAAGGCATTTAAACCTACTAAACCTGACATTATTATCAACCATTCACACTCACATTCACACCTATAGGCAATTAAAAGTAGCCAGTTAGCCTAATCCCCTTTGTGCATGTGTTTGGACTGTGGGACCCTGGGGACCGAACCCAGGACCTCCTTGCTGTGCTACCACCACAGTACTGAGCTGCTCAGATTGGGAACCCAAATTGTGATACTTATTATTTAGCACAAGAAAAAGTAAGGGATGGTGAATATAAGTAACTATGAAACTATGCTACGAGCACCTGAAAGCCACTATACGCTCTAATACAGAAGGAGTACATAGTGGACATTTAGTTTTGTTGACATCTTGCTGTTAGAAATGCACTAAACGTGGTTTGCATTTTCACCCCAGTTATGGCCACTTGCCAGTTCCCACCCATCAGCCAGTTCTCCTCTATCCTGTGACAGCTACCAACCATAGCAAGTGAAGACATGGCACATGAAGCCAGCCAACTGAATCTTCTGAACTATTGCTCATGTTGCATCACACACCTGGAGGAAAGTGCTATCTACCCTCTTCTGCATACATGAGGTCACAGATGTCCACAAATACGGCGTGTCGTCGTGATTTACGAGAAACAGTGAGACAGAGAGCATACCATCCCTCCCACCCAGATTGTCTCATAACGTCTCGTGATGTGGTGTAACAAATCAGCAAGCCTCTGTTGGTATCAATATTCAACAGGTTACAAAATGAAACTGTTAGCACTGAAACTGCGACCAATGAAAATGGCACAGTTTAGTAATTGGTCTACTCTCCGCACCCGCTGTCTCCTTCATTTGCTCTGTATTTGAACACGTCTGTTGAGAGCACCTCCATGGATCAGCTGATTGGAAGACATAATCGGGTAAGGTGGTTGTAAAGACATCTCTCCATGCCACGTGAGCCCCATCTAAACACCAGCCTCTGCGTGTGGAACGAGGCGTACCCACAGTCACCTGGGGAATTTTGTCCAATTTTATTTTCACTTTCTTGCCCTTTCTATTTCTTTATTGCTTTTTTGTTTTATTGCTTTTTCCCTCCTACATTTTCTACTCCAGAAGACAAATGCTCTGACATTACTGCAGAGAGAAATATTTCTGGAATAAAGGTATGAGAATTCATTTTTTATACTCACATTTATCCTGAAAGCCTGCAGTTCGATTCAAGCTCTGAAGAGGAGGAGTGAGATATTAGAATGGGACCCTGCAAATCTCAGTGCGTGGATAGACATGTACTGACCACTTTATTAGGAACAGCTGTACGCTTGTTCATTCATGCAACCAGTCAGGCACGTGGCTGCAGTGCAATGCATGCATGCAAATGTAGTCACAGGCCAAGACCTTCAATTAATCAAACATCAGAATGGGAGAAGTGTGATCTCAGTGGCTTTGACTGTGGCATGGATGTTACTGGCAGAAGGGATGGTCTGAGTGTTTCAGACTCTGCCGATCTCCTCGGATCAAAAGACAATCAGCCCTGTGAGCGGAAATGTCTTGCTGATGAAAGAGCACAGAGGAAAATAACCAGACTGTTTTGAAAGAAAGAAAGAAAAAACCACCCACACAGTTTGGGGAAATGTCACCTGGTCTTTTCCAATCTTCAGCTATCCAATTTGGTGAGTCTATGCCCACTGTAAGCTCAGATTCCTGTCCTTAACTGACAGCAGTGGAACCCAGTGTGGTCGTCCGCTGTGGTAGTTCCTCCGGACGCTGAGTGTTTTGTTTTGTTTCCGCAATATGCTGTGTAAACTCTAGAAACCGTTGTAATGTGGAAATCTCAGAAGGTGATCTCAGGAGGTGATCAGGAAATAAGCAGGCTCTAAAATATTCAAATCAGCCTGTCTGGCATCAACGTGTTACTGGAGTTTCGGGAGGTCGAATCCACCAATCCACCGCAGGGATGACACGTAGAGACATACAACCATTCACACTCATATTCACACCTATGGGTAATTTAAGGAAACCAATCCACCTTAATGGGCACCTCTTTGGACTGTGGGAGGAAACCGGAGGACCCAGAGGAAACCCACATGGAGAATATGCAAACACCACACAGAAAGGCACCCAGGCTGACCCAGGGATCGAGCCCGGGACCTTCTTGCTTTGAGGTGACAGTGCACCATCCAGGCACCGGGTGTGTGTGTGTGTGTGTGTGTGTGTGTGTGTGTGTGTGTGTGTGTGTGTGTGTGTGTGTGTGTGTGTGTTGGTTTCCATGCTGTGGTAGATATGTGTAAGCAGTGGAAAGGCAGATGGGAGGATTTGGGCTGTATGTGTTCAGGAATGCTGCTTGGCTGTGCCTCAGTAATAGTCCTCTCTCAAGGCATGACCTTTTCCATGTAGTGTTTATCTAACCTTCCATCCCCCTCTCTTTCTCCCTCTCTGTCTCTGTCGTCTCCTTTTAATTTATTGAGAGTCATGAGATCTCCATGGTCAATTCGAATTTCATGCCGCCATCGTCACACGCAGAGTTAATTCCTTTGGGATTCAGATCTGTTGAGCTTCTTATCAAACCATACTTCACTCTAACGTTAGTCACACAGCAGGCCAAATTTATTTCTGAAATCCGATTTTCACACCATGTCTCTGTATTGCAAATTACAAACGACAAAACCTGATTTAAAAATGTGACAAGGCACCTTGATGTTTCTCCAGGCCCATGTACTGTCCTCTCCTGGCTCGCCTTTTTACTGATTTTCCTCCATATTAGATATTACAGATTTCAAAACATCAAGACATCAGTGTATTACACATGCAGAAGTGGCTTGGATTGAGTAGCAGCTTTTTTTTCCTCTCAGCCCATAAAAAAAAATCTTTCTTACTCTAATTGTTGTAGCTCTTATTGAAGCATCCCATACATGTAAACATGGGAATAAAATGTGACCACGTGAAAAACAGGTGAAAATGCATTTCACCGTGCTATGTCCTGAAAAGTGAGCTCACAAACACGTGAGCACCATGAATATTCCAAATATCCCAAATATCCTGAAGATATCAGATTAAAAAAAAAAACATAAGCCATAAGTCCAACACATAAAATGCCCTACATGTGAAACATTAAAAATATTTAATACTTTA
>JAQMCW010000012.1:9291879-9308959 GCA_030068335.1 Chrysichthys cranchii
GAGTGTGAATGGTTGTCTGTCTCTGTGTGTTGCCCTGCGGTGGATTGGTGACCTGCCCAGGGTGTATCCCGCCTCTCCCAATGTCAGCTGGGATTGGCGGCAGCTTCCGCCCGCGACCCTGAACAGGATTGAGCGGCAGAAGACGAATAAAAAAAGACAAATGTCAAAGTAACATCCATATGAACATCCAAGTTTTCCCAGCAAAACGTTGCCAGAGCATCACCCTGCCTCTGTCAGCTTACCTGCCCATCATGCATTATAGTACCATCTTTTCCCCAGTCAAGTGACACACATGCACCCAGCCATCCACATGATGTAAAAGAAAATGTGATCCATCAGACCAGGCTTCCATTTTCCACTGCTCTATGGTCCCATTCTGACGCATATGTGCCTATTGTAGGGGCTTTTGTTGGCGGACAGCACTCTGACTGGTCAGCAGCCCAATACACAGCAAGCTGCGATGCACTCTGTGTTCTGACATCTATCTATGATATATATATTGTATCATAGCCAGCATGAACGTTTTCAGCAATTTGTGCTAGAGTAGCTCTTCTGTGGAATCGGATGAGACAGACTAGTGCTCTCTCCCTATGTGAATCAAGGAGCCTTGGGTGCCATTGACCCTGTTGTCAGTTCATCACTTTTCCTTCCTTGGACCACTTTTGGTAAGTACTTACCACTGCATACTGGGATCACCCCACAATACCTGTTATTTTGGAGACCCTCTGACTCCGTCATCTAGCCATCACAATCTGGCTCTGTGTCAAAGTCATTCAGATCCTTGTCCATTTTTCCTGCTTTCAACACATCAGTGCTGAGAACTGACTGTTCACTTGGTGCCTAATACGTCCCACCCTTTATCAGGTGCCACTGTAATAGGATAATCAGTGTTGTTCACGTCACCTCTCAGTGGTTGTATTGTAATGGCTAATCAAAGAATCTGAAGTGTCTGCCGTATAGCCAGTCTAAGTTGTTATTAGTGGAGACATCAACCTACTGTCAGAGCTGCTGTTATAGAAAATGAATCAAAAACTTCAGACTCGAGAATTCATCAGTCTCCATCAAGTGTTAGTCCTTAAGGCTGCTTGTCCACTGTTCCAGTGTGAATTTGCCCACAAACACTTCCCTTCCCTCAAGTTGGCTGCTTACAGGCAATCCTTAGTTCACTGCCATGAAAATTAGTTTTCTGAAGGTGAGGGGAGGGGAGGGTGCAGAGCGCCTCTTGTTTGAGAGACTCTACTTCCACTGGATAGTCACATCACGTTCGGCAGTTTCATTTGCATAATATTGAGCTTGGCCCAAATTCTTGACATTCCGGAACTGCTAAAACGGTCGTGCCGCCTTCCTGAGATGCTTTTCATAACCGTAAATGACGCCTCGCTGCTGTTCATAGCAAATGAATTGCATGGTGGAGCAGTGGCATAAGAGATTAACCCCTATTATGACTGTTAAGAGCAGCCTTGTGTTAAGTGAACCAAATAGTCTATGAATGGGATTCAGGAATTCAAATGTATACAGATTTCTTTGTTTAGGGCGAGTTTTCATCAAGTGTGAACATGGTGAATAAAATCCAACTGTTGGTGGTGTAGCCAGGCTACTGGATCTGAGTGCACTGAATCTGGAACACACCATATGCGTACAGTTGACATCAGGAGCTTGCGTCATTTAACGATTGCTTTGAGTGATGTGCTGCGCACTCAGCTGTTTATTCAGCAGTTTATCTCCAGATACTGCTCAATAGGGGTAATTATAAGTGTAATTTAAAAAGTGTCCTTTGTTAAATGTGTTGCATTAATGAAAAAACTTGAATTGCAGCAAGCAGTGTTGCTGATAAAAGGCTGTGCGATGCTTGTTTTCCTTTTGACATAAGGAATGATGTTTCCTTGTTCTCTTTACTAGTTTTCTTTCACTGCACTAAAACACGCAAGCCCCGAGCTGCCTGTCACCTGCCGTAACTCTCATTAGCACCAGCTAGCATGAAAGCTGCTGCTGTGTCACAGGGGGCACGTGCTCCACACTACACCGTACACTCCCTCTCTCGCCTTCAGATTGCCTTTGGGCTTGTGAAACTTCCTGAGATGGCAGGCCCATTAAATGTAGCATAATTGGAAAATAACGCTCCTCTCCTGGCTAGAAAAGAAGCTCATTTTCCTTCTGAGTCCAGCACAAAAGCAAAAGCCTGTTCAGGAGGTTATCGGTATTGATTCAGCTCTCTCTTTTTGTTCGCTGACATTCAGAACAACAATGAGCCCCTCGCTCGCTCTCTCTCACTCCCTCACATTATTGCAGCTATAATTATGTGCAAACGTTTGCACCAATCTGAATCAGTTCATTCTCCTAGCAGGTTCCAGATGAACTTAGGTTTATGAAAGTTTTACACCATTTATTCATATTATTAAAAGAAATCGCATACCTCCAAGGCTGACAGCTATTTCTTAAGCATCCAAGAGATTTTTAATCGAGCAGCCTATTTTAAGCACAAAGGGGCATTTACAGACTGAATAATATGATGCAGCACAAAAGCAAGAGACGATTAAAAAGCGAAAAGATAAAAAGGCTGATGTGGTGTTACATGAATGAATGAATCAATGACAAACATTGATAGAAATGCAAATTTGGTTTTATTTTAACAATATGGCTCCTGCCTTATTATTCAGAATGTTATAAAATAACACTTGATCCAGAACATCCTGTTGTTTTGCTTTTAGTTTTATGATTAACAGGTTAATGTTAGTGGTAATTCGAATGTTAATGGTTACTTATCAAAACAGCGATTAGTATGGTCAGTTTTACAGACGTATACAAGTACTGTGTCTGTATTTTAACTGATGTAAATCCAAAGCTACTGTAAACTAATTTAAAGATTGAAAAGGTGTAGTTCATTCTGTCCAAGTGTTAGAGGTGGGTCTCGAGAACCCATTCCAAATTGTCCGATCCATTGGAATGACATGTCTCTGAGGTTGTCAAATCCTTTTTATCTATGCCGGTATGTTTTTTGTTTTTTTTTACTGTTGCGTGTTGCAAACTCTGCGTCAGACATTAAACCTCTGCTTTTATGCTGCAAAAAAATTACAATAAGATGCAATAATGGAGGAGAGGAAGAAGTGGTCCAAAGTGTGCCTTTAATCCACAAAGAAACACGATGACAACAGTGCTACTTTACAATGTCTGTAAAATGATCATTTCAAGTAAGGGTGGAAACATCAGCAATATCTTGAAATATCTTTTAACACAACATAAGCTGAAAGGGATATCAATCAGTTTTATATTTGTTTTCCAAGTTATATTTTTTAATAAAAGGATCATGGTAATATATTGGAACATGAGCAAATGTCATCAGGCAGACATTTTATACTGTGGTCAGGCTCAGAGATAATGTGAGGGAGAGCAAAGGCAAAATACATTTAATGGTTTTAATAGAAGAGCTGTGAGAATTTGATCATATCATTTTTCCACATAGTCCCCATGCAAGACAACACATTTATTGTCTCCTATAATTGGCTTCTGTATTCCTGCGGAGAAGAAGATTTTCAGCTGCTCCCGAAACCAGGTGAGCACCACTTCCGTTACTTCATCATCCGAGGTGAATCTGCAACCGTGCAGCACCTCTTTCACTGGACCAAAGATGTGAGAATCGCTCGGCATCAGTTCTGGGGTGGAAGGAAATTGTGGAAGACGTTCGATCCTGAGCCATAGCACTGTCTCCACTGTCACTGCTGCTATATGAAGACCTGCACTGTCATGGGGCAACAAGTCTGTTTTGGACAGCATTCCTCTTCCGTGGCTGTGAATTGCAGGTTTAAGTTCATTTCGCAGCGATGCACAGTAATTTGCACTGTTCACTGTTTGCCCATGTGCTTGGAAATGTGCCAGAGTAGGCCCCTTCATGTCCCAAACGAACGTTAACCTGATTTTCTTGGGGGAGGGCTGACTTTGAACTTTTTCTTCGCTGCAGAAGACAGATGTCTCCACTCCATGCTTTGTCTTTTGCTCTCTGGTTTATCATGTAATTTGAAAACTGCGTTTACCTTTTGATTCTCTCTCATAAATCATCTGTGTTGGCGCTGAAAACGTTTTTCACCCTCACACACAGAAAATGGTTCAGGAATCAATAAGGGCATCGATAAAGAATCGGTCCGATAAACAAATCAATAATGGCATTGGTGTCAATAAAATCCCTTTCTAGCCGTGTTGGTTTGATGTCTCTTTGGAAACGAGGAAGAAACTGGTAGTGCAGAAGACTCCCTTCAGATAATGAGCTGAAATTGTAAGCTGAGGGGGCATTTTAGGGTTCTTACTGATTGTAGATGGGGAATTGGTTCAAGTTACAACTTCACCTCTAAACTTTACAAAATAAGTAGCCCTCTTTTGTGCCATTTTAAAAACCTGAATTCAGCTACTGGGTACTCATTTTATGCTGTGTGACCTGGTGAAACCGGCAAAATAGAACAGTTCTGTGACACTTTAATTTGTGGCTAGTAAAACAAATGTGGCAAGAGAGTGTGTTTTGAACTATATATGCTTCTAGCTGGACTACACGTGAAGCGTGAAATTACGCTTCGGGCACCATGGTCACGTTCTGCACTGCATGCTGTGCATAGCAGCTGGTTCTAAACGCAACATTAATATTAACATCACATTCGATGATGATTTATAATAATAATAATAATAATAATAATAATTGTTATTATTATTATGATTGATTATTATTATGATTATGATTATTATTATTATGCAATTGTAAAATGATCAAAAGCAACATGAGTCAGCCCAAACCTGCTCCATGTTTGCATCATGGTCACCATTACTGTATTTGGGTGGAAACGCTAAAGAGGAAAATGGTTACAGGACAGCAAGGAGTGCGGAGATTTTGAGATTCCTGCTGAATTAGCATCTCCCTGCCTCTATTTGATACCATGTACAATCCCTGAGCACCATTCTGAATGTGCTAAGAGGATAAGGGTGAAGACTTAACACTGTACCTCATCTAATTCAGCTCATCAGCTCATTACCAAGGCTTTTGTAGGTGTGTAAGAAGAGGAAAAATACAAATCCCTCTAGGGCTGTGGACTGTGACACTCCTGTCCTGAATAAACACTTTCTACACGGCAAAGAGCATTTGCTCTCAGATTAGTAGAGCATGAAGTTTAAAGTCACAGGGAACTTAAATCTATGATTGCTTTCTAGTAAGGTTAATGTTGGACTTGTGGGCACGTAATGTGCAGTGAATGAATACTTGGTGACTTTCCAATCTCTACATTTACTCTGCCGGACCTTCTCACCTTTCAGTGTACATTGGATGGTTCTTAACGTGACCTTTTTTTTTCTTTTTCTTTTTTAACTCAATATGTTCCTGCTTTGCACAGTCTTGTTTAAGACCATCCTAACAAGTGAGCAAGTGAAGGTTCATTCAGCAGTGTATCTAACTGTTTTAGTCTACTAATTTCATGTCATATTACTGGAAGGGTGAAAAATTGTCATGCTGTGTCTGCTGTACTGGTGTTACAGGCCAGAGTTCTCGGACACAGGGATATCAGTCAGATGTCTTTCCAGCTGTCAGATGTCCGAAGGAGTATGAGGGCCACATTAAGAAAAAAAAAATTTTTTTATTTGGAGAATAAAGTCGAAATTTCAAGATTAAACTTGAAACACTATTTTTTCGAAATACTATTTTGAGGAAAAAGTCGGAAGGTGGAGATTACAGTTGTCGTTTCAAGACAAACTGCCACGGCTGCTACGCCCTCTACAAAATGCTTTGTGTAGATGAGTTAGTGGATTCGTATTTCAGAATCGGTTTTAGGAACAGGGAAATTATTTCTCTTTTAGCAGATAAACACAGTGTGGTGATAAGTATAAGGACACTGAAATGATGGTGCAGAAAGCTCCGTCTGGTCAGAAGGAAAAACCACACAAAGTTGGCCGGATTTGTGCAAAATGAATTAGCTGGCAATGGACAGATGCAAGGATACTGATGGCTACACCTTCGTGCAGTACAGAGGGGGGATGTTGTTTCATGGACTGTGGGAGTTGACGTTATTCTTGACACTTTGACTCTAATCTCGAAATAGTATTTTGAGTTTAATCTCGAAATTTTGACTTTATTCTCGAAATGAACAGTAATCTATTTTTTTCTTAATGTGGCCCTAATACTCCGTCATACAGATGAGTATAATCAAGCGGTTTTACTTTTTGTACCATTGAAATAATTTGATCTTGGTAGCATAGAGCTACTGTCAGCATTGCTGGAACAACGGGCAGCTGGAGTCCTCCCCGTAAAATGTGCTTGGCCCTCAGATTGCCACTTGCACCAATATCTCCATCTTGTTTTTTTTTTCCTTTCATCTTCTAATTCTTTATTATAGCACTTGTGTTTTGTATTAAACACATATTTTTGATCTTGTACCCTACGTTCTCATGAGAAGTTCTCAGATGCAGACTTTATGGTTGCCTCTTATGACCAATTAGTCGTCTCTGCTGTTTAGCCTTGGGGTTGTTTCCTCCCTCACTCTCCTTTACTAAACTTCACCAGCTCTGTGAGGCTTGAAGGTTGGCGTGCATGAGCAGTTCTTCTCAGATCCTGTTACAGAATCTCAATAGGATTCAGTTCACAGCTTTGGCTTAACCATTTCAGGTCACAGAAGGTCTTAGTAAGTCATTTTTATCACTGGTTTTACTTGTTCAGGATTTCAGTGTAATTTTATTTGTATAGTGGACAGTAGACATTGTCCCAAAGAAGCCTTAAAGAAATGCTGATGTGGATTTAGATCTGTAATGAGCAAGCCGGAGGCGACGTCAGCAAGAAAAAGAAAAAAGAAAAAAAACGCAGAAAAAGAGGACACTCTGCGTGCTTGCAGTTTGAGTTTTGAACTAATGTCCTGGCATACTTCTTGATAATTTCTTGATATTTGCTAAGTGAGTATACTTTGTGTGCCCAAATATTTAATTTTGGACAGTCAAGCAAACAAACCCATAGAGCTCTTCATGTTTGTGTGCACTGTTGGAGGAAGCTTCCAGAGTGACAGATTTGTTGTTTTTCTTTTCTTTCTTTCTTTTTTTTTTCTTTTACATTTGTTTAAGGTTAGTAATGTGATATTTCTATTCATGGATTTTATTATTGTTGAGCAGAGTCAGTCCATGCACTCTGTTGATCTTTGATGGTTACATTTATATCATTTTCAACCATGTCTGATTATTGTCCCTGTTTAAACCCTTTCATACAGTTATTGCGCTAAATTAATTGCCTTAAATGATCCTCCCACACTCTTTAAACACATCCTAGACACAATTAAACACATAAAGAAAACATGTGTGAGCATATAGCGAGGTGAATTGTGTGTAGAATTCATAGAAACATCACATTTATAGCGAGTACTGTAATGTGCTGTGTACTATACTAGCGCAGCCTATACGTATATTTTAGGTACTGTATGTATGTATTACACTAGCCTAGCCTACACTTTTTTCTATAGGGATCTTCTATCCATTTTTCTAAATGGAATGGATGGATGTTGAATACATGTGATTGTGTAATAAAGTACACTTTTGTTTTATTTGCATAATAACCAACGATAATTATTTACAAACATTTATAAAGAGAGGGTTAAAATATTATAGCCTATTAACTAAAATATTTTAAATATTTAAATAAAAAAGCTGTCATCAGAAAAAAATTTATTAAAATTTGCAAAGGCTGAAGTCAGATACCTCCAGGCATTTACTTTTCTTTAGATTTTGGCAGTTTGTGAAAAGACTACTCTGACTTCTTTTCGAATCTATTCGCACAAAAGCTCTTTCCTATTTTAGATTAGTTTTTTAAGTGTTTTCGCTTCATTCAGGCTGTGGTACGTCTGCCTACGGTTCCGTCACGTGCATCCCCTCTATTGTGCATTAGAACTAAGATTACACAGCCTGATAATAATCATGGTTCATTTATTTCTTCAATTTGAATTGTCATAAATTTGAACGGCCATTTGGCATTGCGCAATTATACCATTACATGCCTGATGGGTAGCAAAAAACATGTTCTCCTTCTGCTCTGTCTGAAATAATGGTATTGAATCCTTCATTATGAACGTAGTTTCATGTAACAACAGAGAGAAACACAGAGAGAGAGAGAGAGAGAGAGAGTATGCATCAAATCTTACTCTACATTTACCATTTATTGCAAATATTGGCAGTTTTACTTATCCTTTCCCTTACCATCCCTTCTCCCTTAAGGCTTAAGTAGTAATGCTACTTGTTAAACATTTTGTTTATTAGCTACTTTTCCTAGCCACTAGACTTCGGTCTCAGATGTCATGCTACACGTCTGGTATTTAAAAGAAATGTCTCACGTACCGTGACCGAGGATAGAGTGCACACAGATATTTACAGCAGCATCTCTTAAATTTGTCACTTGTCACACGTGTCATCTCCTCTCCCTTTGAAGGTGGTGTAAGTAAGCATCACTTCTCCATTAACATGCCTTTGCGGGTGTATATGTAACAGATGAAGTCAGGAAGTGAGATTTCCCTTAAAATCCTTCTTTGTTTTGGTTTTACTTTGTTTGTGTGATGTAGCTTTACCTTCCTTTTTATTTTCGATTCGGATTTCAATATATATTGGGTTTTTCTCCTTATATAATGCAGCACTTTTATTTTGAGGCCTTACTTAAAGCTGATCATGTAATTACGTGAAGGGCTTCGCCTTATTCCTCAGTTCGCGCCAAGCACCATGAGGACAGTTTAAAGGAATTGAGAGGCCATGTTTGCTGTGTGATACAGGTTTTCTCCTTGTGAACAGAAAATAAACACCCAGAATTGTGGAAGAGTAGGTGCAGAGTTCTTCATTCGAAACAACGTGGAGTTAGAGCAGCTTTGAACAACCGCCGCAGCAGTACTGGTTACACATACGTTAGCAGTGATGTGGAAAGGTATGTGTGCTTGTTGTCGTGCTGTGCACATTAGTGGTAGCAGGAGACTAATGTATGAACGTGCAGCTGGGTGCAGGTGTGCTGGTGCCTCCGTGATGTATCTCCACAGGCTTCATGGTAAGCAGCCAGGAAGCAGACAATAGTTTCCCCAGTATAATTGGCACAGCACCCGTCATTCCATGCCACTGGCACCCGATCTTGCTCCTGGCTCGTCTTATTCCAATCCCTCGGATTAAATTACTGTTTACACACTGACAGGACTCGCAGACAGGGCTGAGAGGAGCACCACGTGACATCCGATTCTTGACATCGATCTGATGTCCTGCGTTTGGGTGCAACACGAACTGGCTGAAATGTATTTATTTGTTTATTTATTTATATGTGTGTGAGTGTCTCTGCTACGCCAAGCACCATGGGGGAAAAGCCGGGACCCGTCACTGTGCCAGCATTTCAAGCAGGCCAGGGGAGATTTGAGATCTGCAGCAAACAAGATTCTCATTCATTTACAGTTATATTTATACGAGGAATGTGCCAAGATTTCAGTTCGAAATAAGATTAAAGCAAAGAAAAAGAGTGAGAGGGGGAAAAAAGCTTTTCATTGGTATAACTAAATAGAGCAGCAAAATGCACTTTCAATTATTTCAGCTTTAATAAAAAATGTGAAGTCTTAAATAACACATTGGATTTCATAGATGGGCAGCTCTATGGTGCAGCGGTAAGCACTGTCACCTCACAGCAATGTGGGTCTGGGTGCAAACCTGATTGCTGATTCAGGTCTTCCTGTGCAGAGTTTGCATGTTCTCCCCGTGCCTGTGTGGGTTTCTTCCGAGTGCTCCAGTTTCCTCCCACATCCCAATGCAGGAACGATTGTTTTGTCTCCATGTTTTCCCTGCAATGGATTGAGAATGGTTTGAAATGCACCATTTAATTGGCACATTATTTTTCTTGACACATCATGAGCAATTCCTTTGTTAGTTCCAGCAAGCTTACATGACACAAGTTGAAGCTGTAACTAGCTGTGTTCGTCAGCTCACGCTTATGCAACAGCAAACCCTTTGTTGTTGGTGGTGGGTTTTTTTTTTGTTTGTTTTTTTTTTTTTTTTAAGTATCTAAGCTGGAAAGAAGTTAAGAAAATGTCAGAGACACAGCAGGTGAGGACTTCTGTAACACTTCATGTAAGGCTGTCTAGACTATGCGATACTATGCTATGGTTTCTTTTCAGACAGATGCTCCAGTTTGAGAACAAGCACTGGTAATTTCACAAAGTGAGATAATAGGCATTGTATGAGTTTTAAATCTAGACCATTGTTCGTCAGTTTGCATGTTACTGCGAATTTTAAAAGGCATTTATTGATGCAGATGCTTAGCCCTGATTTCCCTGTTCCCTGATTTCCCTGTTTTCCGGGTTGTGAAACAGCCCTCTCCGTCTTGTGCGGTTAAGCAACACGTTTACAAGCTGCTGCAGGCGCTCTTATTTTTGACATGCTCAAAACTTTTGGCGATGACTACAAGAAGTAGCAAGAACAGTACTAAGCAACAGTGACTGAGGGCCGGAAAGGAAACTCTTACAAGAGGAGCTGTGGAAAACACAGTGCAGGGTTTTTATCCATTTATTTGAGCGGCAAGGTGACAGTAAAGAGGAAATGCAATAAAATTGCTTCTATAAGAAATTATGTTTATGCAGTATCCAAATGGTTATTAGGAACATCATAAACAAACAAAAAACATCTCAGAAGTAAATAGACGCCATCATTTTTTAAAAATGTATTTCAAGATGCTTCTTTCTAGCTGTTCTGCCATAGTAGCCAAGCTGATGGAGATACCTCACAGAAGTACAGGAAGTCCCCAAGTTACATCGGAGATCCATTCCTGAGGCCGGGTGTAAGTCAGATTTCGATGTAAATCGGATCTTAACATTACACAATAATGTTCAGATGATGTAATAAAGATACATGATATGTAGTAATAATAACAATATTACTGTAATACTAATTTCAGTATTATTGTTATTATTCATACATATATAAAATAAAACAAGTGAATAATTCATTATTTGTACCTTTAATCCTGTGGTTGGCTTGTACACTGGAAGGGACATTTTGAATGATTTAGAGACAAGATTATTGGGATGAGGGAGCTGGAGATGCAGGGGAGTCTGGGTTAGGAGAAAGTACTCGGGTCACTGTGTCTGGAGTGGTAGATGGTGCTGAAGATTGGTTCTTGAAATGAAGATCAAGGCTAGACTGGACAGTTTTTCGCTTCTTCCCTTCCAAAGTCTATTTAGCGCGCTCTTTAAACTGGGCAAACCGACCTTTACTCGGCATAAACTGTTCACTTTCACTTTCACTCCCTTCCCCCTTTTCACTTTTCAACGCCTCAAAAATCCTTTTAGCCTTTTCCTGAATCACCATAAGGCTCACTGGAATACAGCATCTCCATGATAGTACCTGTTTCACAGTGTATACTGGCCTAAGCGTTTTATGCGCTTACGCTGCATTCCTAGTGGCACCGAACAATAACAAAAAGTAGTACCCGCTTGCGTCACGCACCAACACCGTATTCGTTGTAACATCGGGTCAACGGTTGTATGTCCGAATTAGGGTCATTATGTTAAGCGTTCTTAAGATCAGATTTGGCGTAAGTTGTGTCCATCATAACTCGGGGACTTCCTGTACTCTGACTCACTTGCAGTTGCTGATGTCTTTTTCAACAATCCGATCGACAGTCTGAAGACACCTGTCAGAGGGCCCAGGTCGACCTGAGCAGGATGCTGTGGATTCCTTTCCTTTGCTTTTGAATTGTACAATCACTCTGTTGACTGTAGCAAGAGGAATCCCAAGGTTTTGTGCAATCATACGCTGGCTAAGCCCACCCTCAGACAGACACACAATACGCCCTCTTTGAAAATCACCCAACTCTTTTGCTTCTGTGGTTCATGGCATGGCCAGTTGCTCTAAACAATTAATATACTGTAATCTGAAATGAAAAATAATATATTAACAAGTTTGAAGCATTAGGTGGTGTCCTAGATAAAACCCCCCGATTCCTGGTGGCACCAAAAAAAACTTGCTGTGTTTATTTGAATACCTATCGTTCTCTGTGTAGAACAGACAAACCTTGCTGCCTGCAATTGACCAACCAAGAATTCCCTGATTTTTCCCACATTTTTTGTGTTTTTCTTTTGTGTAATGTTCAAGACCTCAGTCACCTGACAGACAGTACTCATGTTTATTTTCTGGAGAAAGCAAGATTTGGGGAAGCAGCACATTTATCTCTAAAAGTGAAACATTGTGAACATCCACAAAGCAAAAGGTCGTAAGCTGTAGAAGTCATGTCGTGTGAGCAGCACAGCGATTCTGAGACTTTGAACACAGTGTAGACTAAAATGCACTTGTCATAAAAGGCACCGTGTATCATCCTGGAATACCGTTGGAATAACCTCCAGCAGCAGCAGAGGAAGCAGCTGAGTCCTGCTCACATCCCGCTGTTCAGATCCCAGTGTCAGCCTCGGCTCTGCCAGACCATCTGAGGTGCTGATAGCGACGCTCACACATACTTCCTTTCATCCTCACATATTGGTGAAAAGGAAAGCATTGGAGCGCAGGATATGAAACGGCGCCTTTATGGTTGCGTGGGTTAGGGGATGTTTGAGATTAGAGGCTCCCCAATGACTGTCATCGAGTTCTTCCAGCATAATGGCGCTGGCTTAAAGTGGAGTACAGGGAACGCACAGACACCGAGACACACACACAGGAAAACAGAACAGAAGCCCATTTTCTGTCACCATTATTTTGTGCTGTCTTACTGAAAGTGATGAAAGAGCTTTACAGACATGCTGACAGTAAGACACAGAGAAAGAGGCAGAGAGAGAGAGAGAGGGAGAGTTTGATGCGAAGAAAGAAAAAGCTCTAAAAGAAAGCCTTACCTGAAGGGAGGATTAGGGTGAAAGGCTTTAGACAGACTTGCATTTCTGTATTGTCACTGTGTTTGTGTCGCAGTGCTTTTCTGAGTTTTAAGCTCTTGCTGTAGTTTATGCATGAACGTGTATGTACCAGTAGACATATGGGCTGCAGATGCTTTCAGAGCTCCCCCCCCCCGTTGTCATTTGTCCTTGTGTAGCTGGATGGAGTTACTTAGAGAAGCAAACACAGCCCATAAACTCACATAAAAGTAAACTTGCTTGCTTGGATGATAACATAGGACAGGTCTCTATGATGGCCATGCTAACTTTAACATTTAAAAAAAATGTGAATAATGTTTTCTTATGTGTAAAGGATTCAATCTGACCTCAGTCTTGGATATTAAAAAAAAAAGATCTATATTTTAAAACTACCGCAGTTCCCATGCAGTGCAGTTTTATATCGGGCTCCTCAGAAAAGGTCACTGGGAATACTGCAGCGTCATCACTGTCAAAGCAGGCCACCATCTTGATTAAACAGACAACAAAACATGCTTTTATCTGTTCGCCATCTTGTCTACCCTTGAATGATGGGTATACAAGGTCCCCCTAGTGTTCTCGACGCGCTTCTGATGAAACCTTTAAAGGCTTAAAATGAAACTGCTGCTGTCTGGGGTGGACAGATTTGGCCTGAACGTTCACAGGCATAGTTTCACTGAGACACACTTCTTTTATTGCCACTTATCCGTTACACACCTTTCCTTTAATACAGGTCGGTGTTGTGCCTGCATGTACGCATGTTTGTGTGCGCTGCAACTGGAATGTCATGAGATGACTCTGAGGGCCGTGAGGTATGAATTAAAACAGATCATTACAGAAATAATTAGACAAAAAACTGCACATAAAAGAGCCCGCACCACTGCTTAGTCCCTGATGTCATTCTCCAGTTTTATTGCACATGGCATAAGAAAGTCTTGCATCAGCTCCTGTGGGGCAGGAGAGGACGCCGGTGCAGAGTTCAGGACTAGGAGGCAGCATAGAGACAGTCTAAATGAGGAATCTTTCCTTGTTCTGTCTGTTCAAGTAAAATTTCATTAAGTCGTGATTTACTCAGCAGCTGAATTTCTGGTGTTATAACTAGCTTCCTTTGCATTTTCTGTACTCCTAGGATGATCGCTTCAAGCCTTGCAATATTCCACAGTAATAAAATGTTATTTGTAATCCTCAGAACTGAGTATGAAGCGAGGTGGGGTTTTTTTTCCCCTCTTTTTCTTTTTTTCATAAAATACCCTGATATATAATTGCTATTTCACACACTGCTGTTATATTTCATTGTGGAAATGTGGAGGTAGTGCACGTTTCTTTGTTTTACATGAGATCCTCATACTGTTTCTGAGATTTTAATATTTTTGGGATTATAAAAAAGCTATTTATGAAAGCTGTAGGAAACATGCACATGGGAATCCAAATAGAAATGCCAGGATTAGGCTACATGATATTTTTGTCTTTCACAGTGTCAGACTAGACGATCATAGTGCCATAAATTCTGTCCGCGTCTTGGTCAGGAGACTGGCAACACGACAAGTTTGAGAGCAGCCGATCACTGTTCATGTCCTTGCATCTCGTCAGGGAGGAGTGTCAAAAAACGGTCAGTAATAGCTACAGACGGAGCGTCAAATAATTTGTAGTCAAACTAGGTGAGAAAATGCTAGACTTCTCGTCGGAGTGTTGTGTGGCGTCCCAGTGCTGTTGCTTGATTACTTGAGGCTTGTTCGTCATTCCCGATGCGGAAATCCTTCACCCATGAATTTATGTACTCTGATCCCAGCACTAGCCAAATACTTGGACTGTAATTATACACAACGCAAAATACAACACGCTGTCCAAAATCCGTTACTATTTAACACATCTCCAGTATTTTGCCAAGCTGTTTGGGTGTCATATGATTCCTGCATTGAATCATGTGAACAAATGTGTCCTCTGAAGTCCCAAGTTCCTTCTGATCTGTTCCTTCCCTAATTGACATTAGTCTTCATTCTCCAGCAGGCTGTGACAAACATTAGTGTCACTTCATCAGGCTACACGCTGGCCTCTCGCTCAGCCCCCAGTGGAATGAGAGTCAATACTGTGGAGCCAGTTGGCTAATTTTAGTTCGCTACCTTGTTAGCCCATATTTGAGCTTCTTCCCCGAGGCAGTCGGGCTCTATAACACTCTGCTGCCCCTCAACACCCAATTGATTTGACTGAACTGCACTGAAAAGTACCTGATCAAACTTACACACTCACTGACAGTTGAGAGGATCATCATCTGGAGTGTGCTGATGTACTCGCATATTTTTTTTTGCACACGTCCAGGTTTTGCACATTTATATGCTTCTATTTATGACTTTTTATACAGTTTTTATAAGGTGGCACAGTGGTGCATGGGGTAACACTGGCACATCACAGCTTCAGGAGCTCAGTTCAGGTTGCTGACTGTGAGCAGGTTCACATGTTCTTCCTGTGTCCACATCAGTGTCGTCCCACCGCCCCAAAACGCGCTGTAGTTGAATTGGCTATGCTAAATTTCCCCTAAATGTAAAAGTGTGTGTGTGCAAGGGGTTCTGTAATGTACTGGTGTTCCCCTGACTTAGGCCCAGTGTTCCCTCCAGATCCACGATAACCCGGACCAAGATAAAATGATTGCTGAAGTCGCATGAATGTTTTTTTTTTTCTTTCACAGTAACACTTAGCTTTTGTGCAGAGTAATATCCAGGACATTCTCATGATGTTCCCACTGACATGTTTATTTTTCTAGTGCAATGACCTGAGTAGGCTGTGTATTTATTATTTTGTGCATCATGTTCTTGCATTTTCTCACACATTTTTGCTTTATGTCGGGCATTATATGTTACACCATCCTTTAGAAACATTTAGTTCTACTGTATTCACTTGTATGTATGAAATGACAGAGTGAATTTTAATAAAGGTGCGTGCAGTGATTTTGAAGTCAGAGCACTTTTTGTAATATTTGCTGAAAGTGCTTGAAATGGCAGATTTTTGGAGCTTTTTTTTTTAAATGTCGGTGTTTACACATACTAACAGTAATGTGTTGTTTTGTTTTTAGAGAGCCAGCTTCTCCCTGGGAATAACTTCACCACTGAATGTAACATCCCAGGAAACTTCATGTGTGGCGATGGCTTGTGTATCCCTGGAAGCTGGCAGTGTGACACTTTCCCTGACTGCTTTGACAAGAGCGATGAGAAGGGTTGCCGTAAGTCACCTGGATCTTTTTAATTACAAGCAGAGCTCATGCAAAAGGCTTAGCTGGGACACATTTCATGCTATCAAAGCGCTGTGTGAATATGCCAGAATAAAGCACTCGTTATGATTGTTATGCACCAGTAATAACAGCTAGCACAGACCGCCCCAGGCAAAATGTTTGCTTTGATCCTTCTTGGCGTCCCTATCTCACACTCTCAAGCATTTGTTTCTCTTTTCATATCCTCGCTTTTTTTTTGTTTTTGCAGATGGAATTGGGAACATTGGTACAAGATCATTTTGTATCTTTAGCCCCTTTTGGAAAGCCCCCCTCATGTTCTGTATGGACTACGCTGTCAGGGGGTTCCCCTGCTCTTACCGGCATATCTGCTCAATCTGCTTCTTTCAAGAAGTGTTTTTTTTTTTTTTTTTTAATTAAGCAGCATGCAGGCTGTGTGACGTTGGAGAGGGTTAAAGTGTGTTTGAGCCAAACCACCAAACCTCTCCTGGCCCCCAAATCTCATTTACTGAGACCGGGCGACGCCTCTGGAGAGTCTGGTGTGCCGCTGTCGCCGACCGACACCTCCCTCTCTTTCAGTCTGCCTTGATTCTCTCTCTCGCTCACTCACTCTCGACTGGTCCTTGCCTATGTGCTATCTCGCTGTATAATGTGGCAGACTGCTCCGTCACTTTAGTGTTCTGACAAAATGTGGAACACAAGGTGCTGTGAGTCCCGCTGGCACAGAGTAACGTCTCTTGAGTAGTGGTGTTACGATTTCACAGTATGATAAGCTAATCTGAAATATACCACCAGTTCATCCATTTCACTGTTTCTAATTGACCATTTAAAAAACCCGGTGGTAAAAAAATAATAGGAAATATTTTAGTATAAAATTTTTTTGTACTCTACAGCTTATTTACAGTGGGAGGCGAAAGTTTGGGCAACCTTGTTAATATCTTCATGATTTTCCTGTATAAATCGTTGGTTGTTACGATAAAACATTACAGTTAAATATATCATATAGGAGACA
>JAQMCW010000012.1:9309703-9321454 GCA_030068335.1 Chrysichthys cranchii
ATCCATTGTGGTGGTGTATAGAGCCAAAAATGTTAACATTGTGTCGATGTCCCAATATTTATGGACCTGACTGTACATCTGAGTGAAGGATGTTCTTTCAACACCTTTGTTTTTACTCAAGTTTTCCCATATGTTACTCATTTTATACAAGAAGACATTTATAAAGCACATCTTGCCCCACCCCTTGGCTAGCTAAAGACCAACTTAACTACATCTTCATCAAATACTCAGTATTCGGAATAAATGGTTCACTAAACCTTTTCCCAAATCATAAGAGACTTGTATCCAGAGAAAAGGGAAGTTCCTTGTTGGTCCTGGCTTTATTGAGGCCCTTTACAGGCAGACTGTACAATGATGACACTGGATGATGATATTGTATTCCGCTCTCACTCATGATTCCACCTAAGCCTGTAAAAGTTTATTGGTTTTCTCCAGGGCTTTTGCTTCAACACATTTATTTGACCATCAAGCCTCAGATTAAAAACATGAAGAATGTTTCCTCCTGCTGTAAAAAAAAAAAAACAGGAATCCCTCCACTTGTTGCTTTCTTCCATCCACAGAGACTCGTGTGCATATTATATTCTGATGGAATGCTCCTCCAAACCCTCTTCAGAATGATCTCCAAAGTAAAGTAGAGTCTTAAGGAGTGGTGACACAGGGCAGCGATAGGGAAAGGGCTAGAGGTGAGATCAGCGAGTCTTGCTTTGTCTCTCTCTGCCCCAGTCATTTGGCCTGTGGGGGATCTGCTGCTTTGTCAAGCTTCTGCTTTCAAGCGCACAGCCAGAGGTGGCCAGATTTTTAACAAGGCTTTTCATTTATAAATGCTTCAGACATTTAAGCAAACCACAATAGGCACTCAATCACAAAAGCAGCAGCGTATTCTCCCTGAGAGCAGAGAAGATAAGCCCTCTACAAAAGAAAGGACAGAGGCAAGTAAAGCAAAAACGAGTCCGAAATGGAAATTGGGTTCCACCTGTATGTTTATCCACTCTCTGATTAACAAGCAGACACACACATTTCCTCTGATACAAAAGCTTTTCATGTTTTGCCCTGCCATTAGAAAAGGTGCGTCTCTAGCTCTTTGCATAATGAATCCATTGATCTTACTTTTGACAGGCAGCTGAAATTCTCTTCGGGCTTGTTAATAACCGCTGCTTCCTGATGTTGGGTCAGTGACTCGACTCTTTGTCCCCGTATAAGAAGGCTGTGCAGTTGGTGGTGGAGACGGATGAAAAAGCCTCTCGCACAAATTGGGATATTTATGCAAAACTAAGAGGAAAGGTCAAAGCCAATTCAGTCCCCTGTGCCTCATTAATGCGAAATTGTTTTTGGAAATTACTCTACCAAAGGGAATGTATAAGAGGGCAGCCGCAGTGAGATGTTAAAAGAATCAGGACGAGTGTGCTTATGGTGGCTCCTCTGTATTTAACAATGGCTTTTACTTGCCTTTTTATCTGGGAGGTTTTTGTACATAAGTAGTCCCATGAATCACTATGCATGCATGGGTTTGGTGGGGGCAGAGGTTTAGCCGAGGATTAGCTGTACAATTTATTATTTTTGACCCCTGGCTTCTATCTTGAATTAAACTTGGCTTGATTTACACTTTTATTAGGGATAGTCTACATCAGTTAGGGTGCATGGTTCCAGTGTTTGAAGGTGCATTATCTTGTTACAGTGGCACCTGTTAAGTGGCAGGATATATTAGTCAGCAAGTGAGCAGTCAGTACTCAAAGCTGATGTGTGGAAAGGAGGAAAAATGGGCAAGGGTAAGGATCTGAACAACTTTGACAAGGGCCGAATCGTTTTGGCCAGACGCCCCGATTGGTCTCCAACTGGAATTTTCGCACTGGGACATTGGTTAGTTTACTGTGATTGGAACAAGGGAACAAGTTGAAACATTACGGGTTGAAGACTTCCTTCTTGATAGATTTTTGCCCATTTTTAGCAAGTACCCCTTGCCGCAGAGCAATATCTCCACAGTGTGGACTCTAACCTGATCTCACTTTTCTACCTGCACAGAGTTGAGCCAAAAGTCCTGGGTGTGGAGGAAACTCAGTGTGCCTCAGGCTGGGTAAGTGTGTTAAGTATGTTGCAGTGTGCTGTGTGGGTTAGAGGATGGAGGTTATAGGTAGGCTTATAGGAGGAACTGGATCAGACTCCACTTTACCCCCTGGACTTTTGGTTCTGCTGTGAGGACTAGCTCATATTTAGTGTTTCACATGGCATGGTCGAAGAGAAAACAGAGCCAAGTATTCAGTCCTCGTTTACAGTCACATGCAATTTCATACATAAAGCTCATTCACTTCAAAAGTACCATTTTCTTGTAACCGTTTATTGCTGAGCATGAGATTTACTGAAACATGCTGATTTGATTGGTGGACTGATCTGTGTACAGGTCTACATAATGCTGTTTGTTAATACAGTTGATCCTCGTGTTAACGGACTAATTGGGGGGAGAGGTTGTCCGTTGACTTGAATAGTCCGATGGTGTGGCAGGTGGGGTGGGGTGGGGGGGTTGTTAAAATAGTGGAAATACAAGGAAAAACACCACTACACATGACGAGCAGCATAATGACCAACATAAATAGGTAAATACATTAAATACTAATGTAAATACAATTGTAAAGGTCATTTCCCTTATGTGTGTTCATGCCATACTCCTCTCAAACACTGGAGACAGAAACACCAGACTTCTTAATGAGCTCTAATTTCTGGCCAATACTAAGATTGACAAGCTTTCTTTTACCACTAGACATATCTTTGGGTGGCATAATGATGGCACTAGGCGGTGAAAAACACCAAATAATCGGCGAAAAAACAGTACAGCTTCACAACGCTTGTAAGCAACTAGTAGCACGCATGGCACCGCCACCTAGCAGACAGTTGCTGATCTACTGGATTCAGTTCGCAACACTCGGGATTTTTAAACTTTCATCCTGGACATTCTGGCTAATAGATTATGTATTCAGACCAGCGGATTTTGTCCGTTGCACCCGATATCTGTTAATGCGGTGTCTGTAGATGAGAGGATCGACTGTACTGCTTTTTCCCGCTTTTTTTATTATTATTATTATTTATACTTTTTTTTTAAAGAATATTTTAATATGGGCCATGCTTGTGTCCGGTCTCGGTGCACTGTAGACAGCTGATGTTAAATGCCTCTCACATCTTCAAGTCGAGGCTGGAGATTTTCAAACTAAGTCATTTCTATGCGCACACACACTCCAGAGCAGCAAGAGTAATTTAGCAGTGGATCTCTGCTCATGTTCCTTCTATCTGTTCACCTTTTTATTCTATACTTGGACTGGAGAGACAGAAAGTTCACCTGAGAACATCTCATAAGCCTGACCTGCACTCCGCTTTCAGCAGCATGCCTTCGTGAGAGGGAAAAAAAAAGAATGGAAAAGAAAGTCTCAGCCTTGCAAACAAAGTTTTCTTGCCATATATTCGCTGGTTTCGGCGTGTTCTTGCTGCATCGAGAAGCGCCATCCACCTCGTGCAGTAAATACTAATGTAGGATTTAAATAGCATGTAGTAAGTTACTGCTTTGGAGAAACCCAGCAGTTCAGCTCAAACTGTAACCTTCACCATGTAATAGATTTCAGATCCGTGTGAAACTACAGCTCGTACTGAGCTCTAACAGAGCCATGCACTTCCACCGTCGTGACTCTACCACGTTTTAAGCAGGTTGTGTTTAATTATGGTTTTTAATAACTTCTGCAAAGTTCACATTAAGTTAATTAGTTCTTGCTTCTCAATTTTTTATGCTGCATATTAATAGCAGTGTTTGGGCATTGCTTTGCTCTAAATTCCATGCAGGATTTACTTAACAATGTGTGCGGTCTTTTGTTGGACTTGCTGAGGATTAAGACATACTCACAGGAATGCTGACACTGCTAACACCGAGATAATAAAGGGTCAGCAGGTCAGAATGTGTTGCAAAGGATGGAGAAAGAATCTGCTAAATCTTTGTGAGAGAAAAGACTCAGGCGCTTTATCTGTCTCCGTGAGGGATTACCTTCAGTGTTCCTGGAGCTCAAAGCCAGACCAACAGCACAAAGCCCACACACGCTTAAAACCTCAACACTTCTGCCATACATCCAGTCAGTTCAGATTATGGATTTCATCCATCTTTTCAAGAACACGCTTTATTGAGATTGATGTATTAGGCCTGAAATATACAGATTAATTGTAACGTGTAACTTGTACATTCATCATTTATAAACCCTGAGACTTATTCCCATCATGAGCACACTATAATGAGAGTCATCAAAGCCATGCTTGATGAATATTAATATCAAACTAGAAACGCTGCACAGCTGACCAGTTGGTTTATGAGGCTTTGGGATTTCATTAGCATGTTGGGGTCTAGTTAGTGCCTTGTAAAATGATCCGCTCATAAATTTGTCATATCTCCTGAGATTCGTCTGGAGAAGTGTATCTTTGTGTGTGTGTGTGTGTGTGTGTGTGTGTGTGTGTCCAGTGTTGTGGCTCCTCCATTGGCTTGAAAAGGCTACAGGGCCTAATGCGGCAGAGAAGTAAGGAATGGATCCTGTCTGTTTATTGCCTAAAGTCTCGGTGATTTAAATGTTCTTTCAGCCTCCAGTTTGTTTAGTTTTGGTGGGGCCCGGATCCCTTTCTATACACCACAGCATGACGTGTGTGGAGTGGATCTTTCAGCTGTGCTAATGGAGCTGGATGGTGTTCCCCAGTTTCTGGGATTCCAGTACAGTTTCCCATAAATGTATATCTTTATGAAATGTAGTGCTGTCTTACCATTTTCTGCTCATAAAAACTATGTAAGTTTTTAAACACTTACTTTTGGGTGGATAACAGTGGTGAAACTGCATGAATCTAATACAAATGGTTTAATTATGATTATTTGATTATTCCCAATATTTAAACATATTGGGAAAACAGAATGCCGTCAGTAATCTTGTAATGAATATAAAAATACTTTGATGTTCTCTACCTCTGCATAAGCTCAAAACCCGTATTCTTACTGAAAATGTAATCCTTCAAGTTTTCCGTTAAGTACAGTTTTATCATTTGTGTGTTCCACACCAGTGACTTCCCCATTAACAGGGCCCTGTGTGTTTAGCATCCACTGTGTGCTACCTGATTTAAAAGGAGGTATTACTTGAAACCCTTGACCTGTTTTGCTAAGGCTGCAGGTAGAAGTGGCCTAAATCAACCCCCCCACCCCCCACCCCCCCTTACATTAAAGGTTTATAAAAGAGACATTAATTGTTGCCATGGAAATGAACTCCTCGCTGTAGTTGGCTTTATATGTGAAATCTTAAAGGCTGGATTGAAACATTTTCATGCAATTTGACAAAAAGTATTTTCAAAGCACATTTAAAACATTAATACCACAGCAATTGACGTACTTTATTCATTAAACCTCGCAAGCATTGAATGGGAGAAAGAGTTCAAACAGAATGATTAAGAGATGAGAATAATGATATGAAATAAGAAGTAAGTATTGGAAATTGGTTTCCCTTGGCTGAAATATTTGGCTGTTCTTGGCTATGACAGACTCTCCAGCAGAATTTTGTGTATATACCTGTGTATATATATATATGTATGAATTTAGTGTATATTGGTTATCTGTTCTTTTCTCAAATATATGTTTGCTTTTGGAGATGATGGACTTTGTTGTTATTCAGCCTTTGTTCAGTGAAAGCCTCAAAGATATAGTGTAAAATCTGAAATCCTGTTTTATTTTCCTTTCCTTCTTAGTTCTTTTTCAATATATAGCTTTTATTTCATAATGATGAAATATTCTGCTTTTGCATTGACAGAAAGCTAGTGCACCCCATGATTTAAATCAAATTCAGCTGAGAGCATGTAAGATGGGAGAAGGGGGCGGGGCTTCAAGGCAGTGTCAAACAATATTAGAGAGTTACCTGCACTAAACATTGACGTTCACTGACGACTGTCTCACGTCCTGTTTTATTGGAGAGACAAAAGAGTACTCTTTTAGGCATATTTTTGAGTAATAACTTGTACCAGCGTACACAACAACGTTGGTGGGTCTGATATTATAATACGATGGGAGTAAATGGCACTGGATATTGTGACAGGGTAGTCACGCAAGTCTACTAAGCTGATTTAATTCGTGTTGAAGGATGACAGGTGCTATTTTCAGAATCAGTAACTCAGGTATGTGTAACCTCTGAGCAAAAAAAAAAAATCAGCACAAAGCTTACAGTTGCTGTCTAAACACACAGATGATATGCAGACTCAAATAATGTCTTATGTCTTATGTGAGATAGAAGGACAGGACACACGTCACATGTCTCATTGCCGCAGTGTTGGCCAGAGACTCGGTTACATTTTGTCAAGGTACTGTGTACTACATAACCAAATCTTTGGTTCCCTTAGTCTGAAATAATGCTCTTGATTCACTAACTAGCTTGCTCACTTGTTATTAGCATACATTGCAATAGCTATCAGTTTTAAGCCTGGCTTTCTGGGCAACCAAAATGTGAGACTGGGCACCACATGGGAGTTTGCACTAGTTCGGTGGGCTAGCTAATGAATTTTTCATTTGTCCTCTACTGTAATTAAAGGAATTCTAATTTGTGGGCCTGTAGTGTGGACAGATGTTTCATTCTAAACGGATGTCAAATTCTAAGCAAAATAAAAAAGATAACTTTTTATACATTATTATTATTATTATTATTATTATTATTATTATTATTATTATTATTATTAATATTAATAATAATAATAATAATAATAATAATACAGAAAGTCCTCGGTTTATGGCGTCCTCGACCTACAGTGTTTTTGTGGTTACGTTGGTTGCCATCTCACATAAATTTATTAAGAAAGTCTTAAAAAGAGGCTTTGTTTACATTCGCTGTTATTTAAATGAATGCGGCGTGCAGGATCGACCTCTCGACCAAACCTGACAGAGTTCATACAAACCCTGAGCACAAATGTATGGACCAATCATAACCGAGTCCTTCGCCACATCAGCCAATCAGCACAACTGTTTTTCTGTTTTCTTTTCGTTACCTAGTTGGAGATCCAGGTGCTGTATTAGGTGCCATATTAGGCTGTTTTAGCATTATTCAGCATTGTACAGTGTGTGAGTCCCGACTAACAGCGAAAATCGTGTTTACGTCGAGCCGTAGGAACGGAACTCCGCCGTAAATCGAGGACTCCCTATAATAATAATAATAATAATAATAATAATAATAATAATGTGACATTTATATAATGCCTTTCTCAAACTCAAGGTCAATTACAAAGGAAAACAAATACAGTATGCAAAGCAAACAAACAAACAGAACAATCAAATACTAACAAACAAACGAGGGCATATTAAGGAGTGGTGGATTAGTGTTCATCAGTGATTTAAACAGAGGAAAGGTAGAGCAGTCATGCAGAGGTTCAGGGAGGGAAGGGAGTCATGACACTAAAGGACCTGCCACCCAAGGTAGAAAGTTTGGAGCGGGGGACAGTAAGAAGGTTATGACTGGAGGATCTGAGAGAGCAGGATGGATTGTAAGAGGTTAGAATGAATGAATAAATCTTGCTTGCTTCTTTCTCTTTATTTTGTCTAAGCATTACTTTTTTCTGTTAAAATAAATAGATGTAATTTTACTCTAGTGCTTATATAGATACAGGCTACTTTTGACAGAAATGTAAATAACAAGGTAAAAAAAAACATAATCCTGAGCAGTTAATAGTTCTGCGTCAGGCAACGCCCAGGACTGGAGGCCTGGTCTCCGTAGCAACCCCGAGGACCCGTAGCAGTTCAGCATTCAACACAATCATTTCTCAGCTGAGCCTGCTGGGCCTCAACATCTCCCTCTGCAACTGGATCCTGGACTTCCTGACTGGGAGACCTCAGTCAGTCCGGATTCTCGGACTTCAGGATTCAATGCAAATTCTCCAGTACCACCACCACAGGGCTGTGTGCTCAGTCCACTGCTGTTCACTCTGCTGAGTCACAACAGTGCAGTCGTGCCCAGCTCAAATCACAGTACCAAGTTTGCTGATGACACAACTGTGCTGGGTCTCATTGGCAAGAACAATGAGTCAGCACCCAGAGAGGACGTGCAGCAGCTAACAGACCGGTGCAGAGTAAACAACCTGTCTCTGAATGTGGACAAAACAAAAGAGATGAATGTTGACTGCAGGAGACCACGGAGTGACCACTCTCCACTGTACATTTTTGTGCCTCATTCTCACCAGGACAGTGGTACTGGCTGCATGGTCTTGTAATATTTGTATATGTTTGCACATGTGCACTTTATGTAGTCCTGCATAGCCTTGTAGTCTCATGCTGTCCTGTATTGTGGGATTGTGTTGTTTTATGTTGCACACATACAGGGTTTTTTTTTTCTTTCTGTAGACTTGTATGTAGAACCATGGTCCTGGTGGAACGTGCTGTTTTACTGCACACTGTATCCCATGTATATGGTTGAGATGACGCCAAGAGCCACTTGCCTGGAATAGAAATCGAGCACTTAGGCTTGCAGTGTAAACACAACCTTTCAAAAATGCTATTAATTGTTCAACAGCTGCACAAGCATATAGACAAGTCTTGGTGGTGGTTGTTTTTTCATTATCAGCCATGTGCACTTGTTTATTGCACACTGGCATAGTAATGAGCAGTATATTGCAAAAGGGATTTTTCAGATCTCTATGGGCCATTAACTTACACCGCCTAGAGTGTAGTACTGCAAATATAAACAAGGCAAAGGAATCACTGTTTATTCCTGGAACAGCTTAGCTCGAGCATGTTTAATTGTTTAATTCCCTGCATAATAATATTTACATTGATATTTCCCCTGTATTGTTTAACCTACATCTTGTACACTGTGTGCACATTTACTTGTTTGTGAATGAAGAAGGAGAATGTAATTGAGAAATATAGCCGCAAGCAATGGTCGGCGGGCCCAAGCACCAAGCGTGCTGCAGTGTCTGTGCATCATGGATATCTTGAAATCATGCTGAAATTCTGCTTTTAATTTGATGAACCTTGTAGAAACAAGAAAAATGTCTGCACACAAGCCAGCTGGAGCCGATATGACAATGACTCGTTAACGCATTGTGTATGTAACATGCCCCAATATTTAAGTACATGTCAAATTTGCACCACGTTCCATAATGAACAGTGGAATTATGTAACCCTCTGGCGTTGTATCCATCATGGATATCTTCACATAATGCTGACCAAATTTGATATGATTCCTCTAGCAGGAGTAATCGAAAGTTTGTTTTATAAGCCTCACTATCTGTGGCCTCAGCGTCTATGACTTGAATCTACAGGAATGGGCATGCCGTTATGGCTTATTGAACTGTGAACTTTGCCACCTTGCACAACAAAAATTGTCATTATGCCATTCTGGCTGATGGGTTAAATGATCTTCTTGTCATGGCAGCATTGTTTAAGAGGTCAGAGAAATTTGGTACCAAATCCAGAATGAACTGACTTCCTGTTGGCCAGAGATAATGAATGAGATTGTGAAATATGTCGTTAAATGACAAATGTGCCTCCCAAATTTGGTGCATTTAGGTGAAACTGGATGCCCACAGTGAAGAAAGATATATCATGTGGTGCTGCTGAGCCCTTGGGCCATGCCTGGGTTCCAGATTTAACCAGACCCGGATGACCAGCACTTTTGATGTATGCTATAGATGCAAAGACATCTGCTTGTCACACCTATATGTAGACATTCCCCAAACTGTTGCTACAATTTTAGGAGCATGCACTTTTCTATTCAGTCTTTCTGTGCTGTAGCATATCAATTTCATTTCACTGGAACTAAGAGGCCCAAACTTGTTCCAGCATGACGGTGCCCATGTACACAAAGCAAGGTCCATGAAAACATGGTGTGGAAGAACTGAAACAGGGCCTGAAACAGAGCCCTGACTTCAAGCCCACTGAGCACTTTTGGGAGGAACTGGAACGCTGACTGTGCCTCAGGCTTTCACACTTAACATCAGTGCCTGAATTCATTAATGGTCTTCTGGATGAATGAGCAAATATTCATTTCCACACTCTAAAATCTGGTAGAAAGCCCTTCCAGAAGAGTGGTGGCTGTTATAATAGAAAAGCCTGACAAAATCTGGAAAGGGATGTTCAAAGAACACGAGTATTATGGGCAGGTGTCCACAAACTTCACATCTTCTTGGATCTTATACTTTAGACCTTGTGTTGGCTCCTCATTAATGACAATTTTGGTGCATTGGCTAAGAATTTGGTGGTTTCCTCTAAAACCACCTGTGGTAGAGGCGCTTATCCACACCAAAAGAAAGCCACACCAAAATCGGTTCAGTCTAGAGTGTCTGGCCGTTTATCTTTGTTTATTTTCTCATTTTAACATTAAGAGCTGTTGTTTACACACCTAACGTTTCACACGAATTTAAGGCCGTACCCTACTCTTGAATGTTTCCTGTTGAACTTGATTCGGTTGTTCAATACAAAGACACGAAGATTTTTTATATAGACTAGTGATGATTTATTATTCAATGATTTTAACGATGCCAACCAATGTCACGTATTCCCCTCGTGCTACATCTTAGAAGAAGTGCACGTGCTCCGAGTTTCACTTTGTTCTTCATTTGTTCAGCTGTTCAATATGAAGATTTC
This sequence comes from Chrysichthys cranchii, assembly GCA_030068335.1. Lineage (NCBI taxonomy): Eukaryota > Metazoa > Chordata > Actinopteri > Siluriformes > Claroteidae > Chrysichthys > Chrysichthys cranchii. Next base: position 9,320,319 of record JAQMCW010000012.1, read on the forward strand.
ATCTAGACGATCTGACAATTAGAAAATCCATTGACCAACCTGTCATGTATTCCCTTTCACTCCATCTGTCATGCGCACACTGCGAGTTGTAATTCGTTCTATTTTGTTTATCTGTTCAATATGAGGATACAAAGAGTTTTCATATATATATATACACACACACACAATCTGGCAATTAGAAAATCCACTGATTTTGATGATTTTTTTTTTTTCAGTGATTTTTAATGATGAATTCGACCAGTCACGTTTCCTCCTCTCGCATTGCACTTCGTCTTTGTTTACATTTGGATCTGTTGGAGTAAAAAAGAGAGGCAGTAGACACGCATTTAAATCAAGCTCTTACAGTCTTTGTTTTTAGTGTCAGTTAAGTTAGCCAACCACTCCTTCAGATTTCAGCTTCATCTCTGTTACACACCGCAAGTCATGTGGGGTTTTATTTCACAAAAGTGCATTTTTGTAAGTTTCTGTCTGCTTTATCCTGTTCGTGTAATGCACAGTGACTTTGCGACTGCGTGACTCGAAAAATCTTTCTACACTTACTTCAGCAAACACATGAGTCTCTCATGGTTCCTGTTGTACTGGGAGTGTACCTTTCCTGAAGAAGGAGTGGAAAAAGTCCCTAAAATGTTGTTATAATCGTCCTCAGTTCCTGCTGTGCAAACACACAACAAAGGAGGCTATTTCCTTCAACAGTTATAAGAACTGAAAATTACGAAGGCACCTTTTTTCTTGCTGTCCCATTTGGTCTCCCTGATCCAGAGCAGCTCCAGGGGGTTAAAGTCATGTGACTTTGTTAGTTGGTAGATTACAAAACGGACCGTCTTCCCAAGGAATGTCTTATTCGTCTTCTTCCGCTTAATCCTGGTCAGGGTCGTGGGGGGAAGCTGGCACCAATCCCAGCTGACATTGGGTGAGAGGCGGGATACACCCTGGGCAGGTCACCAGTCTACTGCAGGGCAACACACAGCGACAGACAACCATTCACACCTACAGCCAATTTAGAGTGGCCAATTAGCCTAATCCCCTCAGTGCATGTCTTTGGACTGTGGGAGGAAAACAGAGTACCCGGAGGAAACCCATGCAAACACGGGGAGAACATGCAAACTCCACACAGAAAGGCACCTGTGCCGAACCCG
>JAQMCW010000012.1:9337987-9348567 GCA_030068335.1 Chrysichthys cranchii
GGGAGAGGACTTTCACTTTTGACTTTCACTACAACTCACAGAATCACTGCAGTCTGTCGGCTCACTGGGATTTTTTTTCTTTTAGTGTGACTTCAACAAGGAAACGATCCAATGATGGCTGTTTTTGCCTGCTTCTGAGGATTTGGCGGAAATGCGACATTGCATCGTCATTAAACAGATTCATCGCTCGCACTGCTACAGTCTTATTCGGGTGGTGCTTTTCTACAAAGTATTGCACTCTTTCCCACATTTTACACATCTCCCTGATCTCATTTGGGAGTGAGAGATTCCTCAGTCTTTTTCTATGCTAGCATGGATGTTGATTATACGAGTGAGCCACAATCCCGCAGTGAGAGAGAGAGAGAGAGAGAGAGAGAAGTTGTGATCAGGTGAGGTTCGGCAGACGAAGCATATGTATACTATTTGTATTGCAAGACATCGTTAACCAAGTCAAAATTTATTAACATTTTTTGCTCGTTTGCAAAACACTCACAGACCAAGTTACTCGCAATCCAAGGTTCCACTGTATATTGACCTGTTTGAAGTACCAGGTGGAGTCTGCATGGATAAAACATAATGAGGGGTGTCTATTTACTTTTGAGATGTCTGTGTATGCATTTACTCACACACTATCATTACTCAGTCATTTACTCTTGTAGTCACCCACTTGTATTCTTAGTCTAGCAGATGATCTTACTCTAACACTCTTGTGCATGCTCTCGCACGGTCCAGATTCAGCCTCAGCCCTTAAAGTATGGGCCTAGTGATAAATCCTACACAGCTCATTCTCTCTGGTGTACAGATACACATCAGCACAGCTCCACACTGTTTGACTACTGCAGTGGGGTTTTTTTTTGCAAGGTGGTGTGATTTCTGGAAGGACATGGACATCACTGCACAGTGAGGCTTTTGAAAGACCTTTGGCCAGTAGGAAGCTAAATGACATTGTGCTTTCGCTTGGTTTCTGAATTGAAAGTTGATGCTGCTACCCTGTTATTCTCTCAGTGCAGTCCATTCCGACTTGATCATGGCTATACACTTCTTCCCTGTATGTGCACGCCCAACACAGCGGGACATCTGAAGGGTTGAAAGTAACGGCATAGTCATTTTGCAAAGCCATATTCAGTAGGCACATCTAAACATGAAAAGTGTAGCAAATGATCCCTTTGTAGGGTACTAATTGAAATAGTTGGAAATTCAAAATGTCAACTCTAGAGTGTTATTGGAGGACATTACAAGACTCTATATTACAAGAAATTGTCTTTTATTTTTATGTTGCAAATCAAGGTCAGTAGGCTTACCATATATGGTTAGTAAAGGGTGAAATTCTTCCCAAAAGTGTGTGTGTGTGTGTGTGTGTGTGTGTGTGTGTGTGTGTGTGTGTGTGTGTGTGTGTGATCCAGTACAGTGGTGCGTGTGGGTCACAAATACAATCCATTCCAGGAAGGGAGTTGTGAAACAATTTGTATGCAAACCAAAGCAATTTTTCCCCTAAGAAAGCATTGAAATTCGATTAATTCGTTCACAAGCCTACCAAATAATAAATTTTGTTTGTTGATTTTCTGGTTTTTATAGTAAAAACTTTAAAGAAAAACACAATATAGTATAAAAAATTCATTAATAATAAAATAAACTTATTAACTAAAGTAAAAAACCGCATACAATAGTTTAAAATAAAGTTCACACTTTGCTCACCTTTGTAAGGAGGAATGGAAAAGAAGAAGGGGGGGTTGGGTGGCTACTGCCTGGACTTTATGGCTGTAAAGCACCGAGAGCACGTCTGAACACCGCTAATGGCTGCTAGAGACCGATACGTACGCATTGTCTCAGTGCGTGGCTTGGAATGACGTAGCGACGTAGCTATGGTGTCGGTCAAGGAATCTGTTCGTCGACCAAAGTTTATATGCGAACCAGTGCATTTTTTTTGCCGAAATTTTTGGTCGCAAACCAAATTGTTCACCAGCCACAGCGTTCATGAACCGCAGACACCACTGTATAAGAGACATCCACGTGGTTCTGCAATCTCAAGGAGAGGCATAGCGAGCCATTTTGGATTTCCTTTGAGCTTACCAAATATGGTTCTTCGCCCTGTAAATATAATATTAATGTATTTGGTACCGAGCTGCTTTGTAATCAAGCCGCTATTCCATCAGCATCCCACTGAGGGCAGAAGCTTTGCATGCCACACCCAACCCTTCAGCCAGTGCACATATTTATTCAGTCAGATACAAGCCTATTTATGCCTGGTTCTGCAGTAGTACTGTATGGCATCATGCATATTTGTATGCAGCCACTTAGCATAAGCAGGTTTAGAGCGTGTAATGGTGCACATCGACCTCTGGGATATTTGAGGGCTGCGTGCATTTACCCATCTGGAAAATGTTACCATTTAAAAAAAAACAAACAAAAAAAAAAAAACTTCTGAAAGATGACACGAGGACCGAATATGAATGGCTTTAGAAGGGGTGGAAGAGTGATTGTGTTTCAGAGAGAGTGTCAGGCAAAGAGGAACGAGTGGGAAAATGAGAGAGATGAAAAACTACAGAATGCAGGAGAGATGAAGAGAAAGGAGGGAGAGAGGGGAACAGAAAAAAGGCATTGATGAAATAGAGGATTATGTAGAGGAGTAGCGAAAGGCAGGATATTAAAGGGCTTTTCCGTAGTCAGGGGGGCAGAGAAAGCCAAATAACAATGAGAGCAAAAGATGATTGGGGAAAAGTAAACAAGTGAGAACCAGGCAGTTGAGGAGCGCGCAAGAGGGTTCTCATTTTGTTCGTTATAGAAAAGAACTCAAAGCCTGAAAGCCTGATCAGCAGGCACACATACAGTATACACACACACACACACACACACACACACACACACACACACACACATACACACACACACACAAACACATACACACATTCACAGGAAGGCCTCCTACTGTCATACTATCTTCGAAAACATAAACGATTTCATATCTACACACATTCTGAGACCTGTCTGTATGTGTGATTGAGAGGTCCTGTGCCCCATTCCTCTTCCTGCACTGATTTTTCTGGCACTGTGTTTCCTAGGAAATCTCGTAAGCTGCTCAAAATGGTAATTTTCCTGCACTCCTCTGTGGCTTTTATTTTTATCTTCAGTTTTTATTTCTCCCTCAATCCTCATCTCTTGCACTCCCTCACTCCCCCACGACCCAACTCTGCTGATTTTCTCCTGAGCACCGAGCCAGAGAGAGAGAGAGAGTGAGAGTTTTACCTTTCAATACTTCTGTGATCTTTGTTTCTTTTATGCTCTCCCAAACTGCATGTTACCATGTCATCTGTAAGAGAGCCAGAGATGAGGGTGAGGACAAACAGAGATGGAGGTAATAATAGAGCGTGGGATGCTGATGATAATCATAACCCATGTCATGGAGCTCTTGTGCTTTTGATGCCTGCTTGTTTACGACTGACTGTCATGGAGGTGGGAAATGGGCTGTTAATGAAAGTTCCCACATGTCAAAAATGGCATGAGCAATGCAAGTTCATTAATGTGGACTGCATCCATGTAAATAAGGACCAGCATATTTTAGAGTCCATTTGCAACTCTGATTAGTAATGATGTCATATTGTGTGACAGTCAGTTGTATTGCTGTACAACTTTAGTCAGTGTTGCTGTATGATCATCAGTCACGCTGCTGTACCATCATCAGTTAACAAATATGTTGCTGTATAATCAGTCACCTTGTTCTATTAAGTTGGCTGTATGATGATCAGCCATGTGCCTGAATATCAGTCTGTTTGCTTTCACAGTTATGTAGCATCATGATGCCTAATTATCATTCACATCGCTGCATATGAATCAGACCCAATGCTGTAGGTCTGTTAGTCCTATGGTGCAATAACCTTATGCTGTATGATGATTAGTCACGTTTCTCTCTAATGATCAATTGATCTCTCTCAAATGATTATGTAATCCCATCTTCTGCCGCTTAATCCTGTTCAGGGTTGAGGGGGGAAGCTGGAGCAAATCCCACTTGACTTTGGGCGAGAGGCGGGTACACCCTGGGCAGGTCGCCAGTCCACCTCAGGGCCAACACACAGACACAGACAACTATTATACACTCACATTCACACCTATGGGCGGTTTAGAGTAGCTGATTAGACTGATCCCCTCTGCGCATGTCTTTGGCCTGTGGGAGGAAACCCATGCAGACACGGGGAGAACATGCAAACTCCACACAGAAAGGCGCCCAGGTTGACTCTGGGGATCAAACCCAGGACCTTCTTGCTGTGAGGCAACAGTGCTAACTACTGCACCACCATGCCACCCTCAAATGACCATTTTACTGTATAATAATAAATCATGGTGATGTATGACTCACATCGCTCTATGATGATCAGTCACATTTCTCTATAACATTCAGTCCACTGGTCAGTAATGTATCACGGTTGTTCATGTTTTTTGTATGATGGTTTCACAATGCCGTATGATCTCTTAGTCAGATTGTACTCAAATGTGTTGCTGTATAAAGATCAGTCATGCTGCTGTATTAGTATACACAGTACAAGTAATCATGGGAATTTTTCTTTCACATCTCTGTATGACGAGCACTGAGGTTGCTACATGATCAACTGTGTTCCTGTATAATGATCAGTTTTGTTTAGGGATGGTACCGTTAAGGTTTTAACCGTACTCTTAACTGATGCTGCTTATCAATCCAGTACTTTAAGGGTACTATTTTTGGTACTTTTGGTTACTTTTAAGAGAAACCCCTTAAATGTATGCTGCTAACATACGAAACATACCTGGGGCAAGTGTGCATTTCTCTATCAGTGTGTGATGGATTTTTGGATTGTTTGTTTTTCTGCATTTACATGGTAAAGACTTGTTGCACTTGTGGCAATGAGCATTGCCCACATTAGCTATATTATGCACACTTTTGGATGTTTAGTTCTCTTCGCAGTTGTGACTAAGACCAGGCTGTATGTGTCTGCGTGCTGCATGGTCCTACAGTATGTGAGAGCAAGAGACAGAGCTGCCCCACCCCTCATAAACAGGCTCCGAGAGAGAGAGGTGCATCATAGATGAATGTATAATTAATCAGAAACAGAGCTGGTGAGATGAAAATGTGCAACTTTCTATATAGCAATAATAAATGGAAAATCTATTTTCTTTTAATTTCTTCACTAACGAAAGCAGAACCGATGATGTTGAAGCTTATTAACCATCTTTAAAAATTTATCCCCAGGGCTATTTAATAGAGGTTTCAGTACCCATCCCTAGTATTGCCATGTCATGTCATGTCATTCGCAGTCGTCGCTTTGCGACAGTTGGCTGCATGGATGGATCAGCAATGCCCAACGACCTCTGTCTCTCGTGGCACGTAGTGGGTCTGTTCCAGATAAGCCAGTCCACGCCACGATGTTATCAAGCCAGCATATCTTTGGTCGTCCACGCCCTCCACAAGCCCCGTCATCACACTGCCTTCAATGTTGTCATTTGACTGTCTCATTACGTGCCCAAAATACCACAGCTTGCGCCCTTTAACGTGGTTTAACAGCTCACATTCTGTCATGTCATGACATGTCTGTCAGTATTGCCATGGGATAAAGCAATAGGGACAGGGACAGTGGTATCTCAAGGGGTTAAGATGCTACTGTTCATGAGTTCAAATGCCAGCACTACCAAGCTGCCACTGCTAGGCCATTGAGCAAGGCCCTCAACTGCGCAGTTGTATAAGTGAGCTAAATGTAAGTCATTCTGGATAAAAGTGTCTGCCAAATGACGCAAATGAAATGTAAAGGAAATGTATTGTTGCTGTACAGTAATCAGTCACGTCTCTGTATGATGAACAACCACGTAGCTGTATGCTGATAACTTGCTTTGCTGTATGATGATCGCATTGCTGTTTTATGATTAGTCATGTTGTAGTATGACATCACTGGATGATGTTGTTGTATGATCAGTCATAATGCTGTATAACAATACCTTTGATACATAACGATCAGTCACGTTGCTGAATGAAGGTTCGTCGTTGCTGTATGCTGATCAGTCACATTGCTGCATGATTATCAGTCATGTTGCTGCATAATGATCTGTATAAAAGCTTGGCATGCATTAGATAACAAGCAATTTCTCTTGCTTCTGTTTTAGACACACTCTCAGTCCACCATTTGTGAAGGCAACTGCACTTTGCCGGGGCTATTTAATTGCGTCAGCAAGTGGTCTTCTCTCCGCTGTTCACAAATAGGATATGTGCTGCCTTTCTGCACTGTACACAGTTGCTTAATATTTTAATGGCCACATCAGTCGTTGTGTCTGTCAAAACTGGAGGATAACGTGTGAAAATGCACTGATGATGCATATGTAGGCGGATCCCAGTGGGTAATCCTGTGCGTTTGCCTGAGAGATGTAGCAGGGATCTGTCTGCTCGTTACTAGGCTAATGGTATTTCGGCTTTGTCCTTTACTTTAACTCTCTCTGCTGCAATTTCACAGATACTTGCATAATTGATCGAGGACAACATTCATTGGAATGTCTCTCTTCTCCTTGTGGTTGTGCTCTAATAAAAGTTAATGGCCATTACTGCTTAGGAATGTAATTATCAAGTGGACATTATGGACGTTATATTCAGTACTAACATCGTAAGCACATAGTAATTATGCTTAAAATGGTGCCGTCTTAGTAGCATGCGCATGAACCGTGAACATATGGCTGTAAGCCCTGCTTTTGAACGCTCATAGACAACTGTACAGATCTGTGTAATTGTTTTATGCCCTGAGATTCAGAGTAGCAGATCTTGTTAGGCGTTCAGGTCTCAAAAGCCATGAAATTGCTTTGAAGAATGTGGGCTCTCTTTGCTTTCCTTCTCGAGTGAACATTGGCAGTGTTTTCTTGTCGCACCCACAGTGTCTTCTTAATTCTCTTGTGTTCTCCCGTTTTTGGCAGGGAAAGAACGGGAATGTCTATTCATGGACTGAGTCCTGTGCTCCATTTCCCAAAAAGACAGACAACACACTCTAGTATCCCAGCCTCTCCACTTCCTAAGACCTCTATCCACCTCCTTCCTTTTATTTTCTCCCTCCCTCTCCACATGCATGACTGAATGCTTTTGGTGCTTCACAACAGTATGTGTCACGAGAGCCTAATTCGCTCAGCCGAGCTCTTCTGTTATTGATGGACGTAGATAAGAGATGGCAGACAGCAGGACCTAAGGCTTGGCTATAATGTATGAGCTGGATAACAGAGCTTAGTGTACATGTCTTTAACACAGGATGGATAGAGGCCTTTTTGTTTCAGCTGGATCAAGGTTACGAGGCAACCTCATAGAGAGAGAGAGAACCAGAGAGAAAGAAAGAGAGAGCCCTGTCTGTGCCAGTTCTTGGCAGTGCTCACAGTTCTGTCATGGCTTTGGTTTATCAGACCATGACGTGACTGGTGACTATGAAATGATGTCCCACTCTGTGTCACCCCCCAGATCACCCCCTGCTGAGCCATTTCACACACACACAAAGCCTAGGATTCATTTCTTTTAGCATGCTACTGTGCCACATACAACAAAATCACGTCTGTGTCAAAACCATCACATCTAAACCTGGCCTAAAGTGGCATAGCCCTTCATTAGATCGAATGTGATCTGAGGGATGAGTTTGTTGCAGGACGTCAGTTCTCATGTGGGTTGAGTTACTCTGAGGAATGCTGAGCGAGTTAGTGAGGGAGATTTACAGGCATGTATTGTGTTTCAGTGGCAGGAATGACCTCTCTATATATCATTGCTAAACACGGCTCAACAATCAGCATTAGGAATGGGTAGCTCAGGTACTCCTATTTTTGCGTTTGATGAAAGTTAATGGAAGAAAGTATTTGGCTAATATTTCAGTTTTTAGCAGTGTTGTCCTCTTGGGCCTCACTAGCATATTTGTTTTCATCGTGTTTTCGGCATGTTGGATGACGTCGTTGAGCTGCTCTGTAACTCGCACTGTACTGCATGGGTTTTTGCTTGTTTGTGTTTGTTTGTTTTAAGGGGTAGTCTACATAGTTGCACTGCTATGGCCTGGATTAAGCAGTTACCTGACACTGAGCAAACCTGTCCAATACCTGCTGTATTACAAAATAACTTGATATGTTTTCATATAAATGAAATTATGTACCTTAAATGTTTTTAAGACATACTTTATTTTGACATTTAAAGCAGGTGTGTTTAGTCCTCCATTTTTCAGCCAGTTTGGTAATTTGGGCCAGTTGTGTTAATTCCCACTCACTATCTTGGAGGGATTCAAATAAAAACAGCTAAGGTCCAGTTATGTAAAATGCCTTGCTTGCAAAGCTCCAGAGAAGCAATTAACATGACAGGATGGTGAAAAAAGTTACCTTTTAATACTTTACCATAAATGTTTATGTAATTGTTTATGGCTACAAAATAAGAAATTTAAAAATGGTTTATGTTTTGTTTTGTGGTGTTGGTCAGTGTTAGACTAACACCACTGCCCACCATTATCTCATTTAAGCCCATTCATACAACTAGTTTCACCAATCCTTCCCACAGATTTTTTTTATTGTACCTTTATTTCTAGTGAACGTAGTTGGTTGTATTTTCCCAGTAAAAAACAAATTAGTTTTTCAAAATTCAAACATTTATTTGTTACTGAGTGTGCCTTTGCATTGTCCTGCATGCTTCATATCTGACCATCTACATTCATCAGTTCCCGATGATCATTAACCTCTGTTATTATAGAGACACATCTGTTTTGATCTTGAAGTCTAGGGAATAAATTCACATGTCTCTGTCCATTTATTTATTTATTTATTATCATTCTTTATCAAAACTTCCCTTTCAGACTCATGTACCCCCCTCTGAACCGATGAGCTGTGATGCTCTATTTTTCCAGTGCTAGATTCAATCTGGTGAAATCTTTTGATGGGTCTGTCTCCAGACTGCAGTCTGCCAGTTGCCAAGCATTGCACTAACTCGATTACCTCTATTGCATAGCAGCTAACAACCAGGAAGGCTAAAGGATAATAGATATGTTCTTCAGAACGTGCATTGATGCTCGTCACAGGGCAGTCAGGTGCATTTGGGGTAATACACCAACTGCACTTATCAGCATACATGAGCTAATAGTTAGCTAGCACCTCTTTGATAGGGGAGAGTGTAATGCTATCCCTCCAACCCAGAGAAGAGCAGCAATTAGGCCGTCTTGGATGCTGAGCTACAGATGGCTATGGCATCGTCAGGATTCAAATTTGGAGCAGAAAAACGTTCCCCCTATCATCTGGAGGAGACGAGTTTAATCCTGAAGGAAAACTTTAGTGAGCTAGATGTATTACATGGGCATCCTGGCTGATCAACTGCATTTGGGTTAGTGGGAATATTGTGTAAATCAGTGGTCCCCAACCTTTTTTGTACCTCGGACCACTTTCACATCGGGCAAGTTTTCCACGGACCGGGGGGGGGTTTGCGATGTAAAAGGACAGACCGGGGTTTGCTAGCGGAAATTATTCACGCGACCTGGGGGGGGGCGGCCGTTTCTGCTGCACACCTGAGGACGTCAGACGGCGCCCCGGTTGAGAAACGCTGCAGTAGTGCGACGAGTGTGGAATTTTTCAAAATAAGAGACCAATGAAACTAATGAAAATAAAATAACTAAAAAATTTCAGAAAGGTTATTATTGTTTCGTGGCCCGGTACCAAAAGACCCACGGACCGGTACTGGTCCGCGGCCCGGTGGTTGGGGACCCCTGGTGTAAATGACAAGACTACGCAGTATATTGTTCAGTTTCTCACCTGGCTGCATGTTCTTGAAGCCATAGTTAACCAGGGTAGTAAAATAGCACTACAACTACATCTTACCCTAGAGTAAGTAACTTCTCGCTCTCACCTGAAATTATTTGTTTATCTTTTCAGTCTCTGTAGCCTGCAAGTTTCTACCTAAAATGCCACGGTGAGCATTACATTTCAAATAAACATTACAGTTCCATTTCTGCTGCCTGGATTTCAATCAATGCTAAAAGTATTTGGTGAAGTTAAATGTTATTTCAGACATTTATTGTCTTGTCGTGATTGATCGTTGCAGTCACTCTTGAGTATTCAGGCTGTGCTTCTGCCTTCTCAGCACTGATGGTACAGAGAGTGCAAATCTGCTCAGAGCCATCACTACTTTTCTACCTGTCTCAGGTCCTCCATGTCTCAGTCCATTTCAAAACATTTCAGTCTCCCAAATAAAATCTGCCAAGGTTATGGATCACACAGCGAACTCATTTGGGGTGTTTTTCCTCTCTCGTTAGTTTTGATTTGCAGAAAAGTAGTTGGGCGCTGAAACTTGGCAGAGGTGTGACTTCATTTTATGATTCACACAGAACTGATCTCATGTTCTTGCCTCAGCTTACCCGGTTACTGCTGTTCTGGAAGCTCTGGGCAACTTGTACATCACATTCTGTATGACAGGGATTGTGTTTTCATTTCATTTCTCATTGGCTTTGATGTAAGTCTCTCCTCTCCATCTGTGCTAGTGCTTGCTGTGAACCTCAGGGGAGATTTGGTCCTTGTCCACTAGGCTTGGTCAATACGCTGCACCCTACGCAGTAGTTCTGGGAAGTTGAAAAATAAATATA
>JAQMCW010000012.1:9356264-9376637 GCA_030068335.1 Chrysichthys cranchii
GCACTGTAGTGTGTATGTTCTGTATGTGTGTGTGTGTGTGTGTGTGTGTGTGTGTGTGTGTGTGTGTGTGTGTGTGTGTGTACATATATATATATTCTTCCAGATGAAGACAAAAAAAACTTGTATCTTACTAGCATTTGATATTGAGGACACAAGCAGGATTGTAGGCAGAAACACTATCAAGCTACATTAACATAGTGTGAATGTCAGTTTCACCAATTAATTATCTCTCTCTTTTAATACACACTCATCTGAGAATTAATTCATGGAGTTAGTTGGGTCAAAAAAGAATGGTATGTGTGCATGTTATATTTTAATTGTTGTTTACCTCAAATTTGTGCATCTTTGGTGACTATGGGCATATCATTTGTGAAAAATCTCATCATTACAAAGAAGAAGCCGACTAGGCCTCTGCACACACAAATCTGGGATATCAGTAAATCTAGACTTCCTGTTGAATCCGCTGTCTGAATCCATTCTTGTAAAAGCTGGACTTTTCATGTGAAGCTGTAGGTGTTAATTTAATGAGCAACAGCTGTTGGGCGCTTAACATACCATGATGTGCTTTGACATATTAGCTTCCCTTCAGTGGTGATATTTTTAGCCTGAGTATAGACACAACAAGCCTCTGCTATGGTCTGTACACAAAAGTGTTAAGGCAGCTGCTTTATTAGTATGACAAATGATCCCTGACTAGATTTTCTCCACCTGTCTTGTTCTGGGCTCTCAGCGTTTGCTTCATGGAGACTTGACCAATAACCCTGTTGACAGTGTCTTTCCTTTGATGGCTTCCACTTATTGTCCAGTGTGCACATTAGTAAAATGAATCGCATTGTTATAGTACAACAAAAGCCAGATGATGGCATTATGTTTGTGCAGAGCTGTTTGTGTTATTCTGTCTTACACTGAAACTTCATGTTGTGCTGTCATTGTGCATCACGATCTGTGTTGATGTGGCTTTGTGTGTGCTCGCTGGATAAAGGAGCTCAGACTGAGTTGGATGTCTGCATTTTGCTTGACACTTCTGACTGGCCTTCACATCCAAGCTCTGTGAGTAAACCTCTTTGTCTTTGGGGCAGCTTGCCACTATGAAGCTCTCTGATAAGGTACACTTCACCATGGATCCCTAACAACTGAAGACAGAAGTGCAATTTGTAAATTTCACAGGAGGAGAAGCACAGAATTGCATGCCCAGCTCAATAGTTGCTTTTTTTGCAATTCCAGCCTTTTGTATTTGCTGTAAAAGAAAACATGAGACCGGTTTGCTTATTTCTGCATTTCATCAACTTTCATTGAGCTATCACATCATGCTCACTTGCCACAGAGTACTCTTCTCTGCTTTGCAGTTTTTTGCAGTGTGGATATATGTACGAGAGAGAATCAAAAAGTTAAGGCAGAATACATTTGAGGGCTTTAATAGAAGTAGCTGTGAGAAATTATGACTTCCCTTATAGTCCCCATGTGAGACAACACATTTGTTGTATTGTTCAACTAGCTTTGTATTCCTGCAGAGAAGTTGTTTTCCAGCTGCTACTGAAACCAGGTGAGCACCGCTTCCTTTACTTTGAGGTCTTTAAATAAATAAATAAATATAAATAAATAACCGTCATAACCTTCAAAGAAAAAAGTAGTGAATCTGTGACCGCACAGCGCCTCTTTCAGTGGACCAAAGATGTGAGAATCGTACGGCATCAAATCCAGACTGTAAGGAGGATGTGGAAGACGCTCAAACCCGAGCCTACTGTCTACTGTTGCTGTTGCTGTTTGAGGCCATGCATTGTTATGGAATATTTTGGACAGCATTCCTCTTATTTTGCTGCGCATTACAGCGTCACGTTCATTTCACAGAAACATACAGTAATTTGCACTGTATGCTTGGAAATGTGCCAGAACAGGCCCCTTCATGTCCCAAAAAAACATTGATGTGATTTTCTTGGGGGTTTCTTTTTTCGCTGGAGAAGACAGATGTCTCCACTCCATGCTTTGTTTTTTGCTCTCCAGGTTATCGTGCAATTTAAAAATTGCCTTTATGTTTTGATTCTCCCTTGTGTATATATAGTACTGTAAAAAAGTCTAAAATACTCCATTAGTCCAAACGTTATTTTACCAACCAAAAAAGTTAGTGTTACGAAAAACATTTGTCAGTAAAGGAAGGTAACCTATTATATAACAGATCACTTTTCAGACAATAACCATAATGAATACTGTAACTACTGTTACTTTACTTAGAAAAACAGAAGCCAGTGTGGCAGTCAGCGTCTTCGGAAGAACTGTGGCAGATTCTTTAAAACGCTCAGTAAACCTTACAGCTTATTTCCTTAGAAAACTGTGCAACTCATACCTGAGACCACTGATGCATTTTGTTTTTTGTTAGTTTTTGTTAGTTTTTTTTAAAATGTAGAAACATTTAATTTCATTATTTTTAAAACCATTCCACAGCACAACACAGTGCTTCTGGTCAGAAGGCGTTGATTAGCTTTCTCTAACAGCAGCTTTGACAATAGGCAGTCTAATTAAAATCACAGCTTTATTTTAATATGCTTGTTCTAAAGTAAGATCATTTATATAGAAACAGCTTGTATAAGTGGACTAAACTCCACGTGTTACTAAAACTAAAAATCATTTTGGTATTAGAGGAAATCAAACACTTCAGGATGTGTTCCTACTGAAAAATAATTACCTTCATTGTGGTTGCAGTCTCTGCTTTGCATGAAGTCTTACTGCATTACTGTCATTGATGTTTTTTCATTCTTTTTTTTTTTTCCATACTGGCACATCTTGTGATGTATTATTCCTTTTTTTTTTTTTTATCACACTGCTGTGTTGAACACATGATTCTGAATGGCTAATTATGGCGTCCAGCTTGTTATTTCTGAATAGCAGACCCCTGCTATGAATAACAGACCATTGGTCATAGACTCTGGAGGACCACGTCCAATCATATCAATCCGCAAAAAGAAGTCTGGTAAATTTTGTGGCTTTAATAATTAAAATAACAATGTCAGCTTACTCACAATACCCTGTGGCATACTCCATCACCCTGTGGTTACTCCATCAGAAAACACCATGGAAGCTTTTCATAATATAAATTTTAACATTCAGTTGAATGTGAAACAATAATGCGAAATAATAATGATCGGCTCACTGTAGGTTACCCTGAAGTAAACACCACCGACTTTCTAATCCATAACAAAACTTGTGCCTGTCTCAGAACTATACTTCATGACTGGAGTTTAGAGAAAGCTTTAAGGAAATTAAAAACACCTCACAGCATGTAAGAAGCGCAGGAAAATGGTGCAAATGCTATGAATTGCTTTGAATATTACATGGAATCAAGCAGGGATGGATATCGACTAATCAAATGTTATCAGGAAACAATCCAGCTACAAAATGCACGTGGGGACCAAGTGCAGTCACGTACACACCCGTATCTGAGTAATACAGAGACGCATTGCAGGTTTGTTGCTTGTTCCACTACCTCAGTTTACTTGGAGAGAGTGCCGATGGAAGGGAAATGGACACTAAGAAGGTTTGTCTCTGGACTGAAGTGGAAAATCCCAACCTCCTCAGCATGCAAACCTGTGCCATGTTGTTGGCTAATGAAATGCAGACTGGGAGGGGGGCAGTGTATGTGCAGTCACAAGCCAACGAAAACATAACACCTTCAAAAAGTGCTTTATGTGGGAGCAGAAAGTGTGTACAATCAAAGACTCTGGCCTGGTTGCTAATGAGAAAAAAAACAAGAGTGTGACAGAGTAGCTTCCCTGTTCACTAACTCGCTGCAGGAGGTTCGCTTCCTGTAGGCCCCAGAAACGAGCAGAATGAGAATGTCTCACCGCAATCCTGCAAAGGATTAATGCAAAAGAAGCGACAGTGTGTGTGCAGTTTGTGCCGTAGCTGTGTGTAGCAGCCGACTTGCAATCCATTTCTGTAATGATTCAGTTCAGGACGCAGCAGAGTGCAGTGTGGTCCGTTAGAAGAGACACAGCCAAGTCCAAGCCCTTGTTTTACACAAATTCTTCAAGGAAATTCCTGACCAAACCAGTGTGTGTTTACTAAGCAAGTGTACTCTCTGTGCTATTACACACATGCCCTTAGTGTTTCAATTAGTGTTCAGGTGCAAGGATTGGATAAGAGAAATACCGTGTGTGTGTGTGTGTGTGTGTGTGTGTGTGTGTGTGTGTGTGCGCGCGCCATGTATGTGCTTGTGCATCAGTGTGTATTTTAGTATTAAATGTGTAATGTGTGCTTATTGAATGTAATGGTAGCTGTGGAGTAGAGGAGAGGAAAAAGGGGGAAGTTCAAGCAGAGGATGCAGGAAAGAAACACACACACACACACACACACACACACACACACACACACACACAAACTCAAATGGCTGATGTGTTCATGAGTAATGAGTCACTAATCTATCACAGTATGGAGGTCCTCATGATCATCTAATAGAAGGTCTCACAACCAGGTTTGTGTCATCTTAAAAAGTGTTCCCCAGCACATCTTACAGCATTTTACATATTTGGATTTTTGATTTTATTTATTTTTTAAAAGGTCCTCTGTGCTGTATGCTAAAAACACCCTATTTGTGTGTATGAGATTGTACAAACAGCACATTTTCTGTGAATTATTTGCCCAGCTTTTATAGCTTTTGAGGGAGTGAGTACATCATCACTTTGGCAAAGTTCAATTTCTTTCTCAGATTGAAAAATCTCCCCATTGACACCTAACATGCTCTTGGAGCTGTGTACAGAGCCTGTGTGCTTCCTTTCTTCCGTCCTTACTCCTTTCTACTCTTTTCTCATGTCTTTTCTTTTGTTCCACTTCTTCCTTTCTCTCCCTCTTCTTTCCATTTTATTTCCTGTTTTCTTCCCTTCCAATCTTTTCTCCTGTATTTTATCCTTCCTGCTTTCCTTTGAATTCTTTCTTCATTCCATTTTTTTTTATTTCATATCCTTCAGTCTCAGAATTCTCATTCCTTTACCTGCTTCATACAATCTTCCTTCCCATGTTCTGTTCCTCTCCTCCTTTTATGTTCTCTCCTTCCTTCCTTTCTGTTATTTTTTTCTGTTCCTTCATGCCATCACTTCATTCCTTTATTCCTCTCTCCTTTCCTACACACACACACACACACACACACACACACACACACACACACACACACTCTCTCTCTCTCTCTCTCTCTCTCTCAGGGTAACAGTGATGGAGAGGGGGAAAAGGCATCAGCAAGCACTGAAATGAAAAGTTCTTTTATTATTTCTCACTCCCCAGTCTTGTTTTTCTTCTCGGTCTCTGTACCACTAATAGCTTTCCCTCTCCTGCAGAATTAGGAGCACTCTTTGTTCCTCTCTCTAAGTAGCTGTCAGTCACTATTCACAGTTGCCTGGCACCAGTGTTGGTCAGAGAGCGACGCCGCTGAGTCTGTTTGTGCTGAAATAATTACAGGAGTAATAACTCTGTGTGCTGCTGTTGTGGCTTGCGCTGTGTCTAATTCATGTAAAGAATAAAAACCACAGAGGAGCATTTTGTGAGAGGAATGAAAGTTTGGGATTCTCTGTGTCATGTCTGTCTGCTCCTGACAGGGAAGTTAACCTGGTCACTTGATTGCTCTTTTTTCCCCCCTTTTTTGGCCACAGTTGCAGTACATAGTAGAAGACCAGCTGATGTTAGCAGGGACCGATTACAAATTTGTTTAATACTGTTTAAATCAAATTTTCCCAACGTTTCTCCTTCTGAACTGTAATACAGTGAACCCCCGCCTATCGCCGAGGGTTAAGTTCCGGTGGTCCCCCGCGAAAGGTGAAATCTGCGAAGTCACATTTATTTTATTATTTATATATATATTAAGGCTTTATAAACCATTTCCACTCTCTTATTAACCTTTTCCACACTCTTATAAACACGTCCTGTGCTCTTAAACACTTTCTGCACTCTTAAACATGCGTAATTGTGTAATTTTAACAACATATAAAATTCTACACGCGTACTTACTGCCGGTGAGGTCACTTCCTGTTTACGAGCTCAAGTGGAAGTAGCGTACACCGCCACTGTGTATTCATCCGCTAATGAAATACAGTGCATACTGTTTTATTCCGATTTAAATGTTCTTTTAATATTCTTTTATATTTTATATTCCAGAGTCCCGCGAAAGCCAAAAAATTCCGCAAATCAAAATTTGAAAATCCGTGATGCCCTGAAACCGCGAAAGGTGAACCGTAATATTGCGGGGGTTCACTGTATACCTTTTTTTTTTTCTCCTGCAGAATCTCCAGGTCAGGATTTTGTGACGCTGGACTACCGGTTGCGTTACTACCCCAGCATCACCTATGCCGTCATAGGCAGCGCCATCATCTTCGTCCTGGTGGTGGCGCTGTTGGCTCTGGTGCTGCATCACCAGAGGAAAAGGAGCGTGTTATTGCCACGCAGCGCAAGCCACCCACACCCTCACCAGCCACTGCTGCTCTCCCGCCTTGTGATAGTAGACAGAGGACATGTCTCACCTCCATCATCCTCTCCATCAGCACATTTCAGCTCTGCACACAGCCTGCAGCTGCTCACCAGCTCGCTCTACCCCCAGGGAGCCCCGCTGGAGTCGCCACCCTCATACTCCCAGGCAGTGCTGGACGTCAGGTAGGCCAGAGACACTCGGTAACGGTGCAGATTATTGTGCTACAGAATGATGTAATGCCTAGAAAAGCGAAGGTGAAGCTGCTGGTAATGAGGCAAAGAGGAGTGTCTAGTTAGTACAACTTATGAAGCCCCTCAGGTGAGTGACAAAATGTCTGCATTATTATACAGTCACCAGTCCAGTCACATTGACTTAGTATGACAAGACACTGGAAATGATTCAATGAGTCAAAATCTCAGAAAAAAACAAATATATATATATTTTTCCCATCATCAAGAAGTGCAAATTCTGTGCCGACATGATAAATTTGTTGACCCTTTCAGCTAACGTATGGGTTAATGAGCTAGATAAAGTGCATTAATACACGCTAAGGAAAATGCAGTAATATCTCATTATTAGACTCTACTATGAGTGCAGAGATTCAGTGTTTTGTGCTCACATTACTCATAAAAGATGTTATTCTTGTCTGGCTAGCATCTTTATTTTCTCTCTTTATGTTTAACGGTTGAGGTGACTGTGGTTAGGAGAGTTATACAGTTCCAGTCCAAAGTTTGAATACACCTTCTAATTCAATAGATTTTCTTTATTTGTACTTAAGACACTTTGTCTTAAAGTAATGGCAGAATTACATTTCTCTTTAATTAGTTGCGAGGTTCTAGACATAATATGGATTAGGGCTCCTTACATCTGCTGATCTCCGGTGCATTACGAAGGCAAAAAATTGCACTAATGAACTTTTGACAAGTCACAGCTGATAGCAGAAAAGCATTCCAGGTAACTCCCTCATGAAGCTGTTTAAGATAATGCCAAGTGTGCAAAGCTGTCAACAAGGTAAACACTGGCTGCTTTAAAGAATCTAAAATATGACAAATATTTTGTTCCTTTTTAAACAGTTTTTTGTTTATTGCATAATTCCTTCTGTGCCATCTGTGTTATTTCCCAGTTTTGATGTCTTCAGTATTGTTTTACAGTGTAGAAAATAGTCACAATAATGAAAAACGGCAGATTGCGCATCGGCTAATGTGTGTAGCGTAGCAAGATTCAGAAAATGCATTAAATTTAAACATGGTGTAATGCTGAAGGAAAACTTTTGTTCTGTGGATGTCAGTAAAGAAATTTTTTTAAACCTACATATCTGCCAGGCATCCAAAAAAAAAACCCAACTAAAAACTAACAAAAGAACTAAATTAAAGCTTTTAACTATAAAATCTGACATTGTTTGCCTCCCGGCTCCTGGCTACTGATTTGTCTTTCTCTGAATGAATAAACAATAATTCACACCACCATCCCTACACGATCCACAATCTTCTAATGGTTCTTCTATACAAATATACAAATGTAGCATTCTTATATACTCAGATGCACTAACAGTCAGTCGCTTGTTCAGTCCTAGATCACATCTTCCCTTGAGTTTATGATGCTCTATGTAACTGTATGTAACGCTGTGGCGTGTCCTCTGTACCTGCAGTCGACCACCGTGGTTTGACCTCCCGCCTCCTCCGTACCCTCCTGATGGTGAGGCCTCATGTGAAACAGAGCCACCTGTCTATGAAGCATCGACACAAGCTAGTGAGCCTCCTGCAGTCAGGTCTGAGAGAGCGCAAGTACACAGCATCAATCCCACAGTCAGATGTGAAGCAGCACAGCCTCAGACCCTCAGTTCAGCCTCCAGTTCCACAGAGGAGTCTCAGCATCTATAGCTGTCCAGTGAGGGGGACTCAGTCATAGAGACACTTGTATATAGGAGACGGAGACATGTACGGGACTCACTGTGTGGAAAGCTAAAAGATGGTCGAGTGCCACAGCACTACATCTGGAGTATCGCTGCCAGGAGTTGGTTTTATTCCTCAGCGTGGACTCCTGAGTGAAAAGCGCCATCTTCTGGTACAACTGTGACATTACAGCTCATGAATCTACTACAGTGAGGAGCCACTGTACAGAGAAATCTACTTCACACCTCTGAGACTTGGCTGATCTCGTCATACACAAGACCGATTCAGACACCAAACGAACAGCACTCAAGTACTACAGGACTTAAAACTGAACTCTTTTTTTATTAGTCATTTCTTTTGGTGTTTCGTTTTCATCCAGCGCTTTATAATATTCTGAAAAAAAGTCACTATGCAATGTGAATTTCTGGGAAGAAAAACATGTTATAAGTGATATGGTGTGTAAAGAATCAAAGCCTTACCCTATTGACATTGTTAAAGCACTTAATAACTTATCCTGGTGGTACACTTTTGATCATCGTGTTCCCTTTAGTGATTTCTCACATTAAATTCACAGTAATCGCTAAGCAGACAAACGTAAGCTGCTCCGATGGTGAGGCACATTTCTCCACAGTAAAAGTACTGGGTGATGTTCTGACCAATGGTCCTACCTAGTGAAATGTCCAGGGCTTTTGCATGCCCAGTAATTCATGCTTCTTCAGGTGGTTTTCTGTTCGAGCCATGTTTTAAGAGTTACAACACAGCTCAGAGTGCATGTAACCATGACGACAGTGATGCAGCTTGCGGTGTCTGCTGTATTCCTGTCCGCATTTGCAGCCGTTTTACTGGATAATTTGAGTGATATATTATTCCAGTACAGCACTAGTTAGTGTCCTGGTTCCAATAACAATCCTAAGGCTATGAAATGAAGTGTGTGAACTTAAAGGTCCACTATGTAGGATTCAACCAACTGAATGCCCCTCTGTCTCCTTTTCCAGGCATGTATTAGAATGTACGGTGGCCATCAGGTGCTGGTAGAGTATGTCCAAGTACTTACATTCACACTCCTTTGTTTGTCTTTTCTTCTTCCTTGTCTTCCTTTCTTCTTTTTTTTGGTGTCCTTCCAGTGCTTCCTTCAGGATTCACACTGCTGCTTGTGAAAAGGAGAAGCACAGCTTCTAGGGGTTTGTCCATTCTGGGCTACTGTAGCAGCCAACATGGTGGCTCCATAGAGGTGGACTTGCACCCTATATAGATGATATAAAGGGCTCGCTGTAAGCTTACGAAAACACAACGATTTGTAGTTACAGGTAATTACAGTGAACCCCCGCGATACGCGCAGTTGCAGTACATAGTAGAGGACCAGCTGATGTCAGCAGGGAGCGATTACAAATTTGTTTAATACTGTTAAATCAAATTTTCCCCCTTCTGAACTGTAATACAGTTACGCGCACCCCCCGCAATAGGTGAAATCCGCGAAGTAGCGCTGTCACATTTCTTTTAATATAAATATATAAAGGCTTTATAAACCATTTCCACTCTCTTATTAATCTTTTCCACACCTTCATAAACATGCCCTATGCTCTTAAACACTTTCTACACTCTTAAATAGACGTAATTTTAACAACATAAAATTCTACATGTGTACTTACTGCCGGTGAGGTCACTTCCTGTTTATCGCCTGTTTACTCACTCATGCGGAAGTGGCGTACACCGTCACTGTGTATTCATCCACTGATGAAATACGGTGCATACTGTTTTATTTCGATTTAAATGTTCTTTTAATGTTTGAAATAACTTTTTTTTTATTATTATTATATTTTATATTCCAGAGTACCGCGAAAGCAAAAAAATTCCACGAATCAAAATTTGAAAATTCGCGATGTGCTGAACCCGCGATGGGTGCACCGCGATATTGCGGGGGTTCACTGTATACACTAATGAAAACATACTTATGAAATCTGTAAGTATGTTATGGACTCCATTTCTGCTAATAAAAATCATACATAGTTGGCCATTAAGTGTTGTGGAGTAGAGTAAAGTATGGAAACGGGTAAAGTCCGTTTTCACTTCAGTAGATGTTTCCCATGTTTTATTACCCTGCTGCCATTTACTGGCCACATTTATAACACAACGCCTCCAATCTGAACTTAATTTATATGAATTCACTCACGCAATATAAATCTCTCCTGCTGAAACTTAAAAATATTCATTAAATTTATTCTTTCTCACATGGTTACAACACTGGTTCTGTTTTCAAAATGATTGCAAAAGCTAATTAGATATCAATCATCAGTGAGGAGTTTTCTTAATGTTCATTTGAACTATTGCGTGTTCTGTGTTGAAATCTCCAATCCACGTACAGTATATTCGCTCACTAAAAACACCAAGTTCTTTGGCCTTCCTGATGTTTCTTGTGCACTCCCTGAGCTGTGATCTGATTGGTGGAGAGATTTTAAGAAAAAGCCAGAGTGCTGTGCTGTATGTGGCCTTGTTTCTGAAAAGTACAATCATAATCTCTTACCTCTTAGTGGTATAATATTGTTACAGTATGTCTAGCTAAATCTGCTGTATTTGTCCCAGATCTGTCTGAAAAGATTGGATATTTTATTCTCCAGGCCAGCGTGCCTGCTGTTACGTTAACCCTGACTCATACGAGCTGTATTAACCCTCTGCATGCTGCGAGTAGGAGATATTTGATGCATGCTGTAATTAATCTGTATTAAATGCCTCAGTGCCTTACAGATAAGTCTTTAGATGTCTAGAAAACATAGCTGTTAATTACACTTAATTATAGCAAACTTCAATCATGAGGTCACATGATTAGTTCCTTTGTATCTGACAATCAGTGGTTCAGCTTGGCCATTTGTGGCTGTTTTTAGTACATTTGCATTGCAGAATCAAATCGCATTTATATAGAGTTGATCAGACATAAGATTATTCCACATTATCTGTTGAAAGCAGCTGTAAACGAGAGTAGTGTTAATTTGTGTACTGCCTAGTGAGGTTTGAGGTCTGGTCAGTGTGTAGTGCATTACAGAACAATACTCAACACTGACTAGATTTCAGTGCATTCACTGAGGTTTGGGATTCAGATGTGAAGCTCTAGAAATGAACTGCTGTCGCATCAAACCATTATATATTCACTGTAGATCTACTTCAAGGTATGTCACAGACGTGTGTGAAGGATAAACACTTGTTTAATGCTGTTTCATTTTACTGTTGTCAAACCTGAAGGTTTTAAAAATGTTTATCTGGGAAAAGGTGTGTGTATTTTAAAAATACAAGGAGTCCTCGATTTACGGCGGAGTTCCGTTCCTTCGGCTCTATATAAACACGATTTTCACCATTAGTTGGAACTCACACACTGTACAACACTGTATAATGTTAAAACAGCCTAATATAGCCCCTGGATCTCCAACTAGGTAACAAAAAGAAAAACAATCGCGCTAATTGGCTGACGTGGTGAAGGACTCTGTTCTGACTGGTCCGTGTGTTTGTGCTCAGGCTTTGTATGAACTCTGTCGGGTTTGGTTGAGAGGTCGATCCTGAGCGCCGCATTCATTTAAATAGCAACAGCGAATGTAAACAAAGCCTCTTTATAAGACTTTCTTAATAAATTTATGGGAGATGGCGACCGACGTAAACACACAAATGCCGTAGGTCGAGGATGCCGTAAACCGAGGACTCCCTGTAGAATATGTATACGTTGAGAATCTGCTAAACTGGAAAGAAAAAAATAATCATGTACATGCTTATGTCTCTTTATGGACACCCAGCCATTCAACAGCAGTGATCAGCTCATGGTGTTAGAAATGTAATGTTTGACCAAAGCAGAATTTATATATTATACATGGAATCATGTTTCAAAAATTAAAAAAAAAAAAAAGTCATTGTATGTTTCTGCTAGTAAAAGGAGTGGGTGCGTACAGACATAATACAACATCCTGTCTTTTTTTTTCTTTTTCAGATTTAATAAATTCATAAATAACTATTACTACATTCACCAAATAATATATTACCTCACACTTCATCCAGATAAAAAAGGTACAATTAAAACTTTTCACAGCATTAAAATATCAGGGAATCTTACATCGTCATCATCTTAATAATATGTAACTCTGCTTTCTTCCTAGTTTTAACACGATTAAAAACTGGTGTCCGGTTTATTACAGACTTCCTTATAAAGAATTACAGGATCGGTACACATCACTGGCGCCCAGTCGCCTTCTTTGTGCCTAGTTCATGATGGGAACAGGAATGCTTCTCTGTGGCGAGAACACACAGTGTGTAAACATTTCCCTGCAGTTAGTACACTGCTGTGCTGTGCAGTAACGCTCGTGCAGCGTGTCAGTAAGTGCTTGTGTACGGCAACGATCAGTACAAAATACTGTGGCACCTTACATGGCAGACTGTGGCTCCAAGTAAAGAGCTGAAAGAGCTGCATGAGGGAGGAGTTCAGATACACTGGCTGCTCGGAGGAATAAATCTCGCGGCATTAAACAGAGCGTTACTGATGGTGGGACATTTGTGTATTAGTGTTGTGCTCACATCACTTTGCTTTTTCCCCCCATCTCCTTCCTTCTTTATTTCCTTCATTTGTTTTTCTTTTGTCTTTCCGTCCCCCTTGCCTTCATTCCTCCTGACCCAGCCAGCTTCTCGTTTTCAAATCCCCAGCCTTAGAAGAATATTGAAATCCAAAGTAAACAGTTTGATTTATTAAGAGTACAAAAACTAAAACCAGTTTTAAGCAATATTTTTGTTCACTTTTAAAGCAAGGATAATTACATTTCAAAGCTGCTTCTACCAATAAGGAACGTTCTGAATCTCCCACTTCTCATAAGCCACAGTGTTTATAACAGTTCACTCTGAAGTGCAGGCCGAGCAACATGGAAGAACGATGCGAGCTCGAGCATGTGTGTATCTTCACCGTATGCTCGGTCACTCATCCTCACTCCAGTTCTACAGCAGCTAGGTGATTTTTTTTTTTTTTTTGGTTGTGAGATTTACCATTTGTAATTTCTAGCACACAGGAATCTAATGAGGATGCGCTTTCCCGGTGCCAGCCACTGTTACACTGGTACTGACCGAGCTCGTATGAGTGTCGTCAATCCTCCTGCTGTGCAGTGAGCTCAGCTTCATCTTCATGTTCTCCTCCTCATCCTCAGCTGTCAGTGCAGCTCTGAGCTCTCAGTCTCAGGTGAGGAACTGGGTGCTGATTGCCCAGATCCCTAATTGCGAGTGGACAGGGTGACGGGGATCACCTCGGGGGTGGCCCCTTATAGTGACCCCTGTGTAAGAACAGCGCAGGCAACGCCAGACACTTCCTGAAGTGCTCAAGTTCAGCCTGCATTCGCTCCCTGTCAAGTGCCAGCCGCTGCCTCTGTGCCAAGAGTTCCTGGTGAACCGAAGAGAAAGGGTCAGTGAAAATTTTATTAATTAATTAACATATATAAGTGTTTTCCTGAAGGGTACACCTTTGTTCAGTAAGGAAGACTTTACCTGGTACCCAAAACCTCCACTTAATGTGTTTCCTTTGCAGATAAGCTACATAATCTATATATATAAAATTCTTTTTGCATTTGAAACGGAAATGGCGCATGACCACAGAACATATTATACATGCGTATGACCGGAAACAGCATCACTAGCGCTTACATTTTAACTCATCACTTCGTTTGTGGACGCCATTTTTATTTCATCTTTACGAATTGTTATTATTTGTGTGAGAGTTTTTTTTACTGATATTGAAAAGAAGTAAACACCTATTTGGTAAGTAATTATTTAAGAAAACTTTGATCTAAGTATATAAAATTCTTTTCGCCTTTGAAACGGAAATGACGTATGACCGCTATTTGTTGGAAAATAAAATTTGTAATTAACTCATTTTATAAATACTGCATTTTATTTTTTTCCCTTGCACTCAGTGAGTGAAGCCACTGGATAATCAGCTAGTAAAAGATATAAAAGATGTACCATTTAGGGTACCGCCCTAGTAACATTTTCTACCAATATAGGGCTACACAATGCTAGCTAAAATGTTCATCACATCACAGTTATTCACACCGTTTAAGAATGTATCAGTTTTAAATCACAGCACTGCTGAATTCTTGAACTTGATGGGGGGATAAAATGGATTAAAAAAAAAAAAAAAAAAAACTACTGGTAACAATAAAGTTCTTTATTCCTTACTTATTGCAATGCATCACTTTTTTTTTGTTTTTTTTTTAATCAACAGAAAGGCTTTTCTTTAACATAGAATACACGTTTAGGACGTACAATCACAGGGAGAAACGGGTTTTAAAAAAAATAAAAACGCTTCTTACTTCCATTACTCAAGTTTTAGTCTTTTACATAATAAATATCAGCTGTAAACAAGTCAACATTCCATCACAGCCTGCATCCAAATAGAAGGTTATAGGTTTGATCAAATGCACCACACCCAGTCTGGAAACTTTCCTGAGGTAATTGACTAGAGCATTAGTGTGACTTAAATACAGTAATTGATGAAGTGAAATTAAAATATGATTAATTAGAAATATGCAGATGAACATAGACACACAGAGCGGAGGCACGTTATTAACTCTGCAAAGCTTCAAGTGTATTAACTGATTTTGTATGATTCCACACAAAAAAGTAAGTGTAAAGCTCTGGCCTACAATGTAAACACAGACACGGATCATATGAGAGTTTTAAGTCTGATCATTATCTTACCCCCATAGTGACCGAGAGCTGGTCAGCTGTAACACTCAGGTGATAGTGCTGAGCCTCCATTCTCCTACACTCGCTTTGCAGAACCTCACTCTCTATATCCCTCTCTGTAAAACACACACACGTCAGTGTACTGGTGGAAAAGATGTCAAATGAGCAAAACTGAGATGCCACAATACCATCTGCTGGGCTGAGAGCAGAACTCACCATCTATGTACTCCTGATAAGCTTCCACTATAGCCTCAATGCCCTTCCACTTGGGACTGTACTCCTCTTCCTCTTCCTCCTCCTCCTCACTGGAGTCTTCTTCAGCAGATCGCTCATCACTCAGCCCTGGCTTGTGGTGAGCTACAGGTTGGCACGAGTGGCCATTGGTGTGTGAGTAAGGCAGTCGGTTCGGTGCCCCCTGGTGCACAATGTTGTTAAGCTTGTGGTTTGGCTCAGAGGCTCCTGGGACCACACCTGGAGAAAGAACAAGTAATGCTGGTGAGATCCTTATGTGTAACATTATCGCTTTAATATTGGGCAAATGATCGTACTGTGGGTAGCTCGGTCCTGTCATTGAGGCTAACAAGAAACCTGATTAAATCACAGGAACTAATGAGGTCACAACAGCTGCTTCTATGAGATTTTATATATGAAGCCTCACTTAATGCCTTGCTTCCTGCTCACTCCATATACAGGCATACGGGGGGAGGGGGGACTACATGAAGGCCAATAAACTGGCAGTGACAGGCAGCCTTGTTCTGTCACTTTTTTTGCTGGCATATACAACAGTTTAATGGTTAATTTTTTTGTGCGTGTGACTTCACTAAATAATTAGCAGCTGCTCCGTTTTCCTTACAGAATGAAGATACTGGCTAACACCTCCGAGACTTGTGAAATCACAGCTTAAGGTTTCACCTCGATGAACTCCGCATGACGCAAAATGAACCACTTTCATCCCACAGGAGAGCGCGCCACTTTCCCTCTCACCTTTAGGTTTGTGCTGGGATTTGTGTGTAGACTGAAGTACAGACTGGTGGAAGTGTTGAGCAAACTCCTCAGCACTGAGGCTCTCCCAGGGACGGGACCTGCTGTGGTCGCTCAGGCCGTTGAGCCCCTGAGGCCGCTCCTTGAGCTGTGCGAGTAGAGGTCTGGAGCTGTTCTGCAGACTTGGTGCTTTCCTGATTGGCGGGGCTTCTCCTGAACGAGACTGATCCTGCACAGGGGCGAGTGGAGGGGGCTCTTTGGGGCGTTGGTGATCAGAGGTCTGGGCAGGTCTGTGAGGATCAGGCTGGCTGACATTGTGAAGGTGTTTGTAAGGTCCAGAAGGGGTGGGGCTACGGGAGTTGGGGTGGGGTTCTCCGTTTGTTTGGCAGGGTGCTGTGGGTGCTGTAGGATCTGAGACAGATAAATACAGACACAATTAGAAAAGAACATCAGATACAGAGTCTTGTGCAAGTATTAATCTTGGGCAGGAGGTAGCTCAGGGGGTTAAGATGTTGGACTACTGATTGGACGGTTGGAGGTTCAAATCCAAGCACCGCTAAGCTGCCACTGTTGGGCCCTTGAGCAAGGCCCTTAACCGCAAATGCTCACTTGTATAAATGAGATAAAAATGTAAGGTCACTCTGGATAAGGGCGTCTGCCAAATGACTGTAATGTAATCCTCCTTAAACTATTCCACTTTTCCACAATCTACTCTAAACAGTGGGGAGAAACCAATATAATAGTATATACACATATACACATGTACATGCATTAGAACACTATATAAATTTGCGATCAGTCACATAATTAGCTGAACGGAATTTACCCTGTGTGCAATTTAAATGTCATGTGACCTCAATATCAACATGTACACACAATAAATCTATATAAACACCTGCAGCCTGGAAGGAACCTGAACCAACGCTGATTTCCACTGAATGTTAAACCAAGGGGGTGAATACTTAAGCAACTTTAAGAGTACTGAAAGCCAAGATCAGCTGATTCAACATGGAATCAGGTTTGGCTCCTGCTTGATTGGAATAAAACTCTGCACCCACAGCAGCACTTCCCAGAGGTGAGGTAATGCCCAACACCCTGTCTATTTGTCACAGTAAAAAAAATACATATATATTGTGTAAATCAAACAGTACTTTTAGTTCCACGTTGTAACTGTTACAAAAGATTGAAAAGTTCAAAGAGGGATTTTCCAAGGATGAATACTTGTGCTCAAAGGCACTGGTGTTTACACAGGAAAAAACTGTATGGCTCGACTGTGTGCAAGTCCTACCAGAGGCAGCAGTGGGAGGGCTGGAGCAGGGTGAGTACGTAGCATAACGGAGTGTGTCAAGAGTGACCGTTTTCTTTTTGATGGCATCAAGTAGATTCACTACCTTCTCTTTTTCTGGAATGGTGAAACACAAAGCTGAGTTCTTTAACTCATACACTTCTACAAAAGCAAAAAAAAAAAAGCAAATATAAATATAATCAAAATATTAAATATAGAATGGTGAGTGTCTGTCTCCTTCACGATGCATACAGAATCATAAGACACAAAAATACAGAAACACAGAAAGTGTGCATGTGTGTGTGGGCACACACACCTATCCTTTGCTCTTGGCTGACATGGTTAAGGTTGAAGACGTTGAGGAAATGTTTCTTATTCTCTAGTTCAGGTGCCTTGTCCATCTCCTCAGGTGTGTATCGGGTGGACAGAATGGGGGTGGGTGTGGACGGAGTCTGACGTTTAGTCTGAGCAGGTTCCGGAGACAGGCTGCGCTCCCTCATCAGTTTTCTCCTCTTCTTCCTCTTTCTCTCCAACAGCTTGTCCCGCTGGGACAGTGTGGTCAGTCCAAGCACAGCCAGGAAGTCCAATTTCTGCAGAGAAAGCCAGAGAGACCAGTCAGATCAGATAAACAACATATGAGCAGGAGAAGGAAGAGGAGGAAGGGGTAATTGTGGGGATTAAAAGGGAAAAAAAGGGAGAGGTACCTCTTTAGACTCGTCCAGTTTGAGAGGAGGCTGCTCGGTCACTCTCCTCAGATGAGCTCTTACTTCTTCTTCATCACTCTCATCATAAGAGTCATCCAGCTCATAGTAATAACCTGAAACACAGACCACAGAGTGAGACATACTGGAGAATAAAACTGCAAATGAGAAAACCTCAGTGTTTTCTTACTCAACAAGACATTTTTTCCAAATCTATGGCATTTTTATAAGAATTTTCCCCAGCGGACCTCCTGCAGGATTATAAGCAGCATGGCTTTTTGCAATTTGGAAATAAATATTTTATAATTTAGAATGGTGATTTGTTTGCATTTATTTAAACAATTTTTAGGAACGCTAATAGTATTTACAGAGCATGTGAAAATATTTTATTCTTATGAGAATGAGAATTTTCGTAGCTTTGAGTGCATCGTGCAAAGATCACACAAATCATCATCATCATCATCGCTTGATGGGTGAAAATCTGCTTTCAGGATTGGTCCAGTTTTAGTGACCCAAAAACAAGTACAAGGATGAGATAGTTCTTGAGACTGTGTACCCTTTTCTCTGGCTTCCCTGCGTCTCTTCTCCTCCAGGTCGAGTTTGCTCAGAAGAGTTCTGTGCTGCTGCAGTGCGTGATCATATACCAGTGTTGGTTCTCGCGCAGGATATGGAGGGAAGCCTCTGATGGGGGACCCTGCCCTTTTAGTTCCTCTGAGCTCGCCAAAGGGAGCAGGCAGGGGAAAAGAGAGCCGCTGCTTGTTCAGAATACTCTGGCTCGACTTCTCCTGCTCTGTAAGGAAGGCGCTGGACTCGTGGAGGCTAGGTGTCCTGGGAGGAAGACCCCTCTCTGGGCACTCGGGTTTAGTCAGTCCTGGAGGTGGACGACTTGGGGGAAAGGGAGAATCATAGGCTCGACGTGTGTGTGAGGGAGAGTTTATGAGGGACACAGGGTTCCAGAGAGTGGTGGGAGGGGTGGGTTTGGGTGAGATGAGAGGAGGAGGTGCTCCCAGATGGTGAGGTAGCTCTCTAGTATTCAAGTCCTGGTGGCGTGAGTTCGGCCTGTGTGCAATGAAACCATTCAGAGATAGTCAGTATGGACACAAGATGGCACCATTCTACAACATGTTTCTAGGACGTGTGGCAGTCTGGCCTCTCCTTCACAGATTACCTATTCTAGTTCTCTTATTTTTTTGCCTCAGGGTACTTCAAGATCATGGCACTTCAAGAGGATAAAAGCTCAAACAAGATCAGAATGGTGTAGATAGAAGATATGTGGATTAAAAGCAGCAATCCTTACAACATTATTTCTGAGCTAGCTAAAAATGCAGGGAATTTTTTGTTTAATCCACACATTTTTAGAAAAAAAAAAGAAAAGAAAAGGCAATAGATGCCATGCAACAAGGACCATTGGTATGTAAATAAAGGGAAGGGTAAGGTATAGATTTTTTTCTATATCCTTTATACAGACGTCGTCACAAAGCAGCGTTGCAGAAATACAGATGTAGATTTATATTTAGATCCCTAATGAGCATGACAGAGGTGAGAGTGGCAATGAAAAACTCCCCCACACTATATTGAAGAACCCTAGGAGAGGAAGCAGACTCAAAAGGGAAAGCATCCTCGTCTAGGACAATGGATAGTGGGATTATAAAGCATTACACTGTGTATACTATAAAACCAGACATTACTTGGCATGTTAAAAGGACGTATGTGCATATTGTGTGGTGTGATTTTGCCTCTTCAACTCTTCTGGCTCTTCAATTCCTGAACTGAAAGGCATGCTCAATAATTAAGACTCAATAAAACTTCACTTCCAAACCCAGGGCCTTGACACTTGTCTACATCTCCAATTTAAGACAGAACCACATAAAGCCATGTGAACCAGGTCAAGAGATGTGCAGTGCAGTTCTCTCACCTCTGTGTGTCTGTCTGTGGTTCATGCGTGTCTGGCTCTGTGCCATGCTGTGAACACTCTGACACCGGGCCCTGCCTGTCTACTGTGTTCACTCTCAGCCGTCTCTGGCGTGCCAGCCACTTCTCCTCTTCTCCCTGACGCCGGAGGAACCCAGCACTCGGCCCTAACCGCTCGCCATGGGCGGGCACCAGGCCGGGCATCGGGAGTGGAGCAGGACCACCCACAGAGGGGTACAAGCCATGCTGCAGAGGCTTTGGGGCCAGAAGTGTGGCCTCTTTGGTTTTCTCTGGGGGTGGAAAGGGCAGCAATCAACCAGCATCAACTCAGCAATAAATCAGTGACTTTTTACGCAACCCGAATTCCAGAAAAGTCGGGACATTCTTTAAATTTGAATAAAATGAAAACGAAAAGACTTTCAAATCACATGAGCCAATATTTTATTCACAACAGAACAT
>JAQMCW010000012.1:9393275-9403765 GCA_030068335.1 Chrysichthys cranchii
TATATACATACATATATATATATATATATATATATATACACACACACACACACACACACACACACACATATACATACATACACACATACATACACACACACACACACCCCCACACCTTTACACAAGACTTCCCTACCACCCCAAACCACTGTAAAATCTTCACAGTTGTGTGCATGTTAGACTGTCTGTGATCATTCCTAACTCTAGTAGAAGAGCATTTCTTTAGAGACTGCTTAACCTGACATCTCTCTGTCCTCTAGTTAAGTTAATGCAGAGATAATAGACCACTCTTTACCAGAAATATTCAGTCAGGAAGTGGATTAAACTACACCTCCCGAGGAAATCAATACCATACTTCAGCGGCATCGATAAACCTGCAGGGAATGCTTCATGAATATGGGAAGCGCATGGTGCCTCACAACAACCACATGACAACATAACGGATGAGGGGTGAACTTCATTTACATTTACATGTATTCATTTAGGAGGGGTTTTTTTTGTTTGTTTTTAGCAGAAGTGACAAGTGAGGAACAATCCAATCCGAATGTTGACGAGGTTAAAGAGCTGACAGAAACAAAAATGATACTGAACCCACAGACCACAAAAACACTACATATATTAGATACATCATCTACTACTTTTTTGACTGCTTCAAAAAAAGTCAAGTTTGCATGGCCATCATGCGGAAATACACTACTACTGTAACATACAGCATGTCTGAATGATAATGCTAAGAGATAGAATTCAATGTGTCATATATATGTCCAAAAAATAGTGTTTTTTAGCCTTTTAAAGGAGTTCTGTAAAGAATCATTTTGGATAGAGAAATCTTCTGTTACAAGGTTCTACATAGTACCTTTTTTTTTTTTAAGGCACAGGCTCCCAACTCCGTTCAGGTGGAGTAGGTGAAAATACTAACATGCGCAGGACATGGGTACCCCAGAACTTTAAG
Organism: Chrysichthys cranchii; assembly: GCA_030068335.1. NCBI lineage: Eukaryota > Metazoa > Chordata > Actinopteri > Siluriformes > Claroteidae > Chrysichthys > Chrysichthys cranchii. Next base: position 9,394,228 of record JAQMCW010000012.1, read on the forward strand.
GCTTCCACTAGATGGCCAAGCCAAAGGGGCCTGAGATTTCCCAAACTGCTTAGCAGTACTCACTGTATATGACACCGGCTTAACCCATAACTAATACTTAAACTAATGACTTGTAATAAAATACATTTACCCTTCTTTTCCAACTCATAGCAGTTGATTTTCTGTACACATTAGATTAAAATCTCATAAAATACATTAATTACATAAAATGTACATTTCTTAGAGTGTTCTTTAAGTGCTGTGTTGCTGTTTTCCTGGCACATAAATCTCGTGATGTATTGTGTGTGACTTTGCCAAATCTTTCACCCTGAGTTGAGGGTCACTTACTGGCATTCATGAGCTTTATGATGGTAAACTCTGCTCCCGCCTGCCCTCATGTTGAACTGCAGGGAGCAATTATTAATGGCACTAGCCACATTAGGGGCTCTAGTTAGCATAAGTACGTCCCCTGGCTCCCTTAAAGTGAAAGTTCATTCCAGCTCGAATCTACATCACGCATGTAAACACAGCACACACACACGGACTTCACGAACCTTTGCTCAGATTGACCAACCACCCACCCACACATGGAAATGTAAAATATGAACAGCACTTATTAGGACACATGACAAGCGACAAATTAATTACAGAAAGATACATCCACATACAGCGCACACTGAATGCTTCGTTTTCTCATGTACTACTTCCTGAATCCAAAATGAATCCAGACCTACCTAATGGTTTATGCTAATCCCTCCAGTCTCCAGCATACAACACACTGTCCTGTATATTCTTTATTCTATTATTTAAAACAAACCACCACACACAAGGCTGCTTACTTGATCTTCTCTCTCATCCCAGCAGCACAGCACCTCACACTCGTTTACTCCCTGCAGCCAAACACACACACACACACTCCTTCTGTCTCGCTCTGTCTCTCAATCTAACAGCTGCTGTGAAGTCACATGACCTGCCCTCTATTTCACTTCCTCCTTTTCTTTTTTTCCCCCCTCCTCACAGTCTAGTAACTCCTGTACAGCGGCAAGCCACGCCCTCCCATCGCCTCCTTTTACCACGTGCCACACCTTTAGACTCTTCCTTATTACCACAGACAACGGCCCCCTCTACCATTCTGCACTATTATTACATGCTACACCCTTCTCGCTGTCCCCGCCCTATTACCCAAGATCATACCCTCTTCTCTGTAACATGTCCTCCCCATCACCACAGGTCTTCCTACCTGCCCCCCAATTCAGGCCACACCCTCTTTTCTTACACCAACTTCTCCCCTTGTGATTTAGGTCACAACCTCCTCTCTGGCTCTTCCCCCTAAACTGTGAGCACCTTTCCAAAGGTTCGGTAATCAAATATCTCATCCTGACCCCCTCAAATAAGTTTCCCTATACACAAAATGAGAAAGAGAGAGAGCAAGACAGAGTGTGAGAGAGAGAAGCAGCAGAGGTGTGCAAGGTTGTTGTAGATGAATGATGCAAGTTATGAGCAACAGAAGGAAAAAGCATTTTTCAACCTCGCAATTATGCCACATCACATTTAGACAAACTATCGCCTACACTAATCGTCTTCTTTGTGTTGTCTTTATTTATAAATATGAAGTCATGCACCTTCCTACGAGTGTGTGTGTGCGTTTTCAGTCTGCTCTCTGACAGATTAGTCAACTCAGATTATAGACCTGCAGATAGAAGAGCAGTATCTCACTCCAGTAGCTCTAAAATCACTTTTATTACTTTACGTACACGGATATGTGTGAGTGATTACAAAGACATGAGCAAAGCTAAGCCTGACTGACACTGTACCATGTTTAGCCCAGTTCTGTTGTTGCATTCAAAAATTGCACATCTTAAAAGAAACTGTTCATCAAGAGTTGATTTTGGTGGTCCTAAAATGCATACTAGCTCACCAATTCAGTGCTATTGTAGCCAAGACAGCAGACGATAGAGTTCTGGCAGAAAGTCTGAATTCAAACCTCAGAGTATGACTGCTGCCACAAAGCACATTGAAATAGTATCAGTAAACAAACTGTAAACAAAATATGCTAACAGACAAATGTAAACAAAAAATATGCTAATAGACAGGAGGAAAACATCCTCATCATCTCAGGCTTGCTTTGAAGAATGTTTATGTGACCCCATTTTCCGCATGAGGCAGGATCGCCAATGATTGATGATGCATCATGGCGAACAAAGTAATTTTCCTTAATTGCGGGTCCATCGTCGTACAATCTGACATGAACACGTTATCGCAGAATCTGTTGTAGAACTTGGCCAAGATTTTATTGGGATCATTTCATACAGTGTGACAGGTTACAATCTTAAAAGGTCACTGTAAACACATACTTTAAAACTGGCTAGAGAGAGAGAGAGAGAGAGAGAGAGAGAGAGAGAGAGAGAATAACTGTGTGTATGTGGAAAAAAACCACAATGAAACACCCAAGTTTTAAGAGATAGTAAGGAATGTTAAGTAAACACCTTGTTGTCTCGGTCATACACCTACACCCATTATGATGACGAGTGATGGTGTCAGACAAACAACTGTAATCTCCGATCTAGCAGCACCAGGTCCCGTACCTGTGTTTAGATGCTATCGCTAAACGATGAACACAGGCAGATCATGACCAGGTAATACAAATCACACACAAACTGCAGCAGGACACAGTGATAATTCAGCTCATATATAGTGTCCTCTGGAAGCAAGTACACAACTTGTGTATTTTTGTGCACGATTGCACTTTAACAAATCAGGCTGTTTACATCTGTTAACGAGTGAATCTTGGATTTTTATACAAAATCCCTCTATTTCAGGAAAACATGATTTCAATTCACCAGATAATACCCTTCCTGATTTTAATGCAAACTAAAGTTTTTTTATTTCGTTTTTTGTTTTAAAAAGAGATGAACTGCTGAACTGTTGACTTTCTGCAGGCTTTTTATGCACTTTTAAGGAAACTGTTCTTTGAGGTTTGCAAAATTCTCTGGTCATGCTAGAGTATTCTTCTCTTTAACACATCTGTGCCCACTTCCTTTATGGTTATCCTAATCTGTTCATCAGTCTTTCTTCATGACTGAAAGTTTAAAATGTAACCGTTGATTCTGGCACACTTTACATATTTGGCTGGTGATTTAATCAGGTCTGGGCCTCACAGTTTCATTTTGTTTCACTGCCATTGATACGTTGTTCATCTTTGTAGCGCAAGACAAAAGACAAAGAATGAACTTTGCTTTTCTCTTCTGCATGAATTAATAATGCAGGGACACACAGCTGTTCAAGAAACAACTGAGCAACCAAGTGACCAAATATTTTTATTACCTTAAAATGGAGCTGTAGAAAATAAGCTGTACTTCCTATAAGGCAGACATACTGTACATCTAAGGGAAAAAAATTATTCGTTTTGAAAAGTTTTCAGATTTTCATAATGCTTACAAAATTAAATGTAAAAAGTGTAACTAGTTTCAGTCGCTTAGTCATGATGGCTAATCGTATTGGGCTAAACCACCCTTGAGCCGCTTAACGGCCCAAAAAAATGGAAATAAATGTACTGTGTGTATCTCCTAAAATCAATTAGTTAAAAAGTTAACCATGTCCAACAGCATTCTCAGAATCATGCGTTTTCGTTTTTTAATTGCTCACTATATAGGTTCAACAAGGTCATTAAACTGTGGTAGAAGACGTCAGACTGCAGAATTATAAGTGGAACTCTAACTTAATCCATTCCTTCGTTCTTCTTTAGGAAATATTTTATCCTGGTCAGGGATGCAGTGGATCCTCATCCTTGGGACACCAGGCCATCACAAAACACCATGTACGCACACCCACACACAGTCATAATTAGGGGCAATTTAGCATAGCCAATGCACTTACCAGCATGTTTTATAGGAAGTGAGAGGAAACTGGAGAACCCAGAGGAAACCCACACTCACGCAAGGAGAATACGGATCAGACCAGGAAGCATGGAGCTGTGGAGCAGCTACCTGCTACACCACTGTGCCTGAAACTGAACATCAACGGTAAAACCATTACTAGGGGTACATTTCTGATAGAAACGATAGCATCACCTTCTCATAATTATCCTCGATAATCCATAACATTTGAATGCATTCGAATGCCAAATCCTTTAAGCACTTGACATTCAAATGTAATGTGGCAAGAATCCATCTGCACAAAGCTTAGGTTTTTTACAGTAACCTCATTATGGCTATTTTAATCTTAGTGTAATGGAAGTACAGCATCAAAACATCATCAACAACAAAAAGTCACTGTCTAATTTCTCTTAGGCGTAAATTTGCCGGTAGTGACTCCTAATTTACCTGCCTTTTTGGCAGATAACATTGTGGCACTGCTCATCAAAGACAAAAGTAAGAAGAAAGCAGGACATGCTTTAGTGAAACAAGGTGGCAATATTTTGGCAAATGAAAACGCTGACTGGCTGCTAAGGTTGAATATTTAGTAGCAACAGTGGGTGGCTCAGTAGTTTCTTCCTAGAGTCCCACAGTTTCCTCCTACTCCCAAAGGCCAGTTCATTAGACAGCACAGGCCATGCAAATCCACCCTGCCCTACCCAACATGACCAGCTTATGGAAATTTAACAGCAGAGCAACGGGGGGAAATGGATGATGGATGGTATGTCAGGATGTTTTGTAGAGTGTACCAGCAGACACACACACAGAAACATGCTTGCAGGAACACACAGGCACACACGTCCCTAATGGCACTACAACAGCAGTGATGCGTGGGTGACCACAGGGACCTGAGGTGCCCTTGGTGTTCATTAAGACCAGAGAATGCTTCAAACACACCTGCCCTCTGCTCATTAACCTCGGCGTATGTGTATGTGTGTGTCTAATAACAGAAGGGAAAAAAAAGAAAAGAAAAAAAAAAACACTATGGGTGAGAAAGAATGAGAACTGAACATGGGTGCATGTGCATGTGCGTGTGTGTGTGTGTGTGTGTGAGAGAGAGATATCATGTCTATCACAGAACCTGTGTGTAGGAGAGAGAATGACAATACAGGTGAGGGATGCAGGAGAGATGGATATTCTGAACACTGACCGATACTTCTAAACCTAAACCATGCTGAGAGTTTTAGCACAGCCGTGAGAGAAGAACGGAGTTATGCTAAAGCAGATAAATAGAGAAAGCTTTCAAACTGAAGCTCTTTACCGACATGGCTACTGTAAATCTCCATTCTGCTGCTCATATTCATGAGTTCAGGTGTGTACAAAAGCAAACTGTATATAAAGAAAACTGCTGGATTCAGCCAAAAGGCGAATAGTTTACATTTCATTTTCAGGAATTCATAACCTCCCTGGCTGTATTGTTCTCTGTAAAGAAGCCGCTGTTGAACAGTTTTTTACAGCAAAAGAAAAAGAGGAGAAGAAAAAGGAGCCAGGCAAGTAAGGCATAAAACGTGACGGGGCATTATTGTAATAATCTTTGTGTGTTACGAAATGCTGACACTCCTTCCAAAAAAAAGTTCAGTAAATATATCCTCTCAGAAGACTTCGCCGTACCAATTGCATTCCCCCCCCCCAGTGTGTTCCCGTGAAGAATGTGCCATCCAAGTCTATGCATTGTATTAGAACGCGGATATTAATATAGACCTGTGATCAGCACTACTGTAGAAGCTACCATTATAGAAAACTAATCACACACCCAACATCTGACCAGTCAGATTGAAGACATGGAGTGAGTATGCAGGTTATGGTGTTAACGCTCTACTGCAGGTCTAAATACACCCCACTGAGAGCTGGCTGGTTTATAAATCTAGACATTTAATAGCCACACTGATTGGTAAAGTACAAAGTTTAATCTCATGCCTTGGGCTGAACTGGACACGTGAAGTGATGACTGGGTCCTTGTGCCTGTACTGCACTGTCAGTGGAGAGCACAGGGCTTTGACTAAAGTGCAGACTCCTCCTAAAAATCCGGCAGGAACAGCATTACTACTACAGAAATACACCCATCATAGCTCGAGTTCCTGCTACTCCCAGTTCTTTATATCGGATTTACACAATTTAATTTAAGTGACTACATAAACTACGCCATATTTTTCTTCAAACATGACAGGAAATAGTATGACAGTGAATAAACAGAATATTTGTGTTTATTCTGGATCCCTGTACAATCACTCTGCTCTGTTACTATAGCATGCAACAACATATGGTACATGATGATTTATGCTTATTACCCAAAAAAAAAGGAGGGGGGGGCAGCAGGATTGCATTTGGTGGATGCATATTTGGTGTAGAAATTGTACTTCAAATGGAAATGTATCTGTTTTGTATGACAGGTGTGAGACAGACAACTAAAACGCTTCAGAAAAGCTTTGGATCAGTCTTTGAATGCAGCGATCTCCTCCGTATTAAAGAAACGTCAAGATTCTAAAGTGCAAACATAAGCGTGGATGCAATCGGTAACAATAACTACGGCTGTTATTTTTCTGTTAAATAAAAAAAAAAAAAAAAAAAAAAAAAAACTGTAATTAAGTGATAGGGCACTCGTTGTATGTAGATAAAAGCCGTGGTCTTAATACACAGACGGAGCTGTGCATTACGCTGAGGGAACGATAATGATTTTTTGGCCCTGTCGGCACACAGTGAGAACATTTCAGTGATTTAAAACCATTGACTGAGCGCACTACTGCTAAACTAAATGCCTGAATTATGGCCTTTCGTGATCAAGTAATTGCCAAGGCCAACACTTTGATTTTGCTTAGTATGTGATTAATTGTAAAGCCCTACGAATGAGACATGCATCAACAAGTAGGCCAGCAATTAGCCTTTGTAATGCAGAGAAACAGAAAGTGATACATTAAACAAGGAGTGAAGCGTGAGAGCTAGATGAAAGAGAGAGGAGCACAGATGTAAAAAGTAGAGCTAACCTCACCCCTCACCACTAGCACCATACAGGGAGCGTGAGTGAACGCATCCCTTTAATCAAATCCACTCTTTCTTCTGGGCCCTTTGTCTCCTCCTGTCCTCCGCTCATCATCCCTCACTTCCCTTTTGTGAAAGCAAAGCCTTCTAATGACTGATGCGCTGAAAGATCAGACAACACGGACATGCCCTGGTTTGTGCTCAACAGGCTCTTTGCTTTTCTGTCAATATCCACGCTGATGTATGGCTGCAGAACAACGCTAAATATCTGGTTGTCCACTGTTTTTTTTTTTTATGTTGGACTACTTTATTTGAAAGTGCAGGACTGAGTCATTTGCTCAGTTCATGTGTGTACATGTATGTCCTAGCTCTGTGTCTGCTTCCGTGAGGGAGATGTGTGGCCCTGGACAGCTGTTGCACCACTGCAGCGACTCCCAAAGGCCTCTGTGAAAGGCACAGTGGTGAGAACCACACCAGACCTCCAGACTCCCACATGGCCACCCGTCTACCTCAGGTCTCCTCCTGCTGCTGTTCTGGGAGTGAGGGAGCAACACGCAAACCCACTACTCACACCCAGACATATACTGCCTCTAGCTCAAACACACACACACACACACACACACACACACCCACCCTATCTGAAAGTAGTACAGTGCACGCTTCCTTTGTGTGCTTATCACCTCAGTGCCATCTGGACCATGCATCAAGAAAAGTGGACTGTTTCTTCTCTCTGTCAAACACACACTCACGCACTGGGTTTTCTCTATGGAAAGTTTCAGAATGGTTCTTTACTAATAAAAAGGAACTAATAGCACCAAGGTCACTGAAAACAAATAGGTGGCATTGTAACGCAAGGCAGAAGGCTTCGTTTCAGCCAAACCTATGCAGCAAAAGAGCACAACAGCCACCTGAAAAGAACAGACATCAGAATAACCAGCAGCGGGACCTATAGTGACGTAATTAGCCTGTTATTCATGCTCTTCATCACACAGGCTTCAGGAAACCCACTGCTCTAGGACACTGTAATAGTTAGTAAATCAAATTTCGATCGCTCCTATGTGCCAATCATAAAGAAACTTAGTATATGGTATAAAGCATTTAGAGTTTGATTTCGAACAGAAATATTGGAGCATAAATGTTCTTATAGCCAAGAAAGCGGTTTAAGGTTTAACCAAAAGTGACCCCTGATTAAACGATGACACAAACCTTGGTGTAAAGTTAGTACAGAGCAAAATGCTATTTTCGGGTTTTGGCCCTGCCAGTACTGCAAATGGGAAATACAGTACAGAAAATACTCAAAATAGCCAATTGTAATAATACAACAGCACTTGAAGCTCCAGCTTGAGATTCAAATCCTATTTTAATAAGACATGCCAGACTTTATACAGCAGATGAAGTGAAATATAAAGAATCACTGAACTTAAAACAAACAACGCACTTCTCTCAGTGTCAGCATGATCATTTTAAAAAAATCAGTTCATTAAAACAGCAACAGACACTTTAATTGATTATCAAAATAGTAAACTGTTTCAGTGGCTTCAAAGCTTCCTGCTGTTTAGTAATTAATCGGGACATCTTCCCCCTTCATCTCTCTCCCTCTCTCCCTTCCTCCTCCACACTGTCATTCTTTTCCTCTCTTTCAGGCAGTAATTGCAGGCTAACAGTAGTGTGTGTGTGTGTGTGTGTGCGCATGTGTGTGGTGTTCAGTGGGAGGCAGGGTGGAGGGAGGAGATGGGAAGCAGGGCAGTTTATAGAGTAATGACAGCCCGGGAGGTGAGCTCTCTCCCTTAGGCGCTCCCTGTGTGTGTGTGTGTGTGTGTGTGTGTGTGTGTGTGTGTGTGTGTGTCCTGTCTGACCAGCTTGTACAAAAGTCATCAAAATAAGAGCACTTTCATCATCACATGCCTTTCAAGAGCTTTGCATTAATAAAGCAGCTTCATCCCAGGAGTCAAACAGGTCCAATGAAATTTCCTTTCTCTCTTTGTGTGTGTGTGTGTACATGTGTGTTTACGTGTACCAGAGTTTGACAGTACAAACACTAAACATTTTGTCATGAGTTCCAGCCCATACTAAACAAGCAAAGATGTGCTGACAGACAGAGACAGGGAGGCCTGTGTGTTTTTGTGCGTTTCTGTAGTGTGTGTGTGTGTGTGTGTGTGTGTGTGTGTGTGTGTGTGTGTGTGTGTGCGCGGTGGTTGGGGGGCAGGGGCTATGTTGTTCATCTCCACCCCTTCCTCTTGCACTATCAGCAAAGGGCACTTGTTTTTTGTTTAGGAACTGATTATCACTGGCTCAGCCCCATAAAAACACTGAGCTCCCCCCGCCACCTCACACACACCTCTCATTTCTTTTGCTATTACACCAGTGCAGGAGTTCTGAGTGAGGTTTACACCCAGTCTCTTACAAACACACACACACAGTCCAACAGTGAAATTACAAAACGGTTTGTTAGCAAACAAAGGTGTGTCTGTGTGTGGTCATGGGGGTGGGTTGTGTAAGTGCATATAACAGCTGACCGGCAGAGACAAGAGTAGCAGCAGTAACCCGAGCTAATCCTAATACAATATGGCTTTGCGCACACACACACACACACACACACACACACACACACACACACACACACACACACACACACACACATCACTACACACTCACGCAGACACTCAGTA
>JAQMCW010000012.1:9428595-9439255 GCA_030068335.1 Chrysichthys cranchii
GTGTGTGTGTGTGTGTGTGTGTGTGTGTGTGTGTGTGTGTGTGAGAGAGAGAGAGAGAGAGAGAGAGAGAGAGATAGAAAGAGAGAGAGAGAGAGGGAGCAACACTTGGCTAGCTTTAACCTGCCTGTCAGTGACAGTAGGGTCGGCTCGGACCACATCAGGCTGAGGAGGTTGTGTGCAGATATACAGGCTAACTGCCAGCTGAGAGCAGAGGATGTGCCAAACCACAGGAAAGAGAGGTGGAAGCAGATAAAGGGCCTGAAGAGATAAAAAGATAACCACCCTGCTTAAGCTTATACTGTATGCTGCCTATTATTTTCTCTGTAAACTCAAAACAAGCAACTTATGCTTGATAGCACAACAGCACATATAGCATGATGTGTTCGTTCGGTTGTGAGTACTGCTTAATAGACCTTTAATTTTTTTATTAACGAGTGTGCGACAAAGGAAAGGCGTATGGCAATTGAGCACCAGCTGCCTCGATTCAAATCCTGAAGTAAAAAGTTGTAAAAACAGGTGTTAAAAGGGATCTCAAACCAGATCACTAAAAAGCAACATCAAACACCACCACCTGTAGTGCAATACTGCATCTTCTGCTAAATGATTCTGTACAGACTGGAAAATGAGAGCTGAACAGAGAAGAACAAGATAAATCGGTAAAACTAAGAGAACAGCTGCTGTGATACAGTTGCCACTATTTACTGACACAAATATCACCTAAAGCGCAAGTCACTCAGAAGTACCAATGCCAGCTTTTTCAAGAGTGCCCTTTCAGACACTCAGACGGCTTCTTCTCATGCCAAATTGTTGTGAACCAATACAATGAAGTGAAAGTTCCCGTTCAGCTCCCTGCCCCTTGGTACCACCAGTGTCAGAGGTAGAACGTAGGCCTGCATCGTCTACATCATCTCTAAAACACTCGCCCACGTAGCTCCCATGCAAATACATCTGCACTGAAGATTGCTGCATTCTAAAAAAGAAGAGAGGCCAACGTGTCCATATGTCACCTGATGCTGCAAATGTGTGCTAAATTGAATCAATCCATCTCGGAAATGACTGTTGTCATCCCTCTCACTTTCTTCTCTGCTCCCCGCCCCCCCTTCTTTACTAACAGTCTAGCCATCTGCATCATGACGGAGGAAAGAGGGAGGATGGGTAGAGATAGATAGATAGATAGAGAGAGAGAGAGAGAGAGAGAGAGAGAGAGAGAAATAACAGGCAATCACACCCCAAAATAGCTACATCCACTGAATCTCCCCTCCCCCATGAGTAACGTTAATTAACTTCCCATACTGACACTGATGGCAATGTAATGAATGTGATAATGACCTGTTTGTGTATGTATGTGTATGCAAGTATTTATTCATTCATTCATTCATGGATTCATGCAGTCACTGGTTCATTCAGCTCAGATGCAGTGCTCCGATGTGCCTTACAAAGCAGTAACAAGGAGTTAACTGAAGTTGCAACAGCAAACATGCTTTCCATGTTTTAGTAATACACCTGTCTCAGTCATATTAAACTTAATTACACACCTAATCTCTGGCTACCTTCAGTGGTATTTTTAAACTCTAGCTTTACTCAAATGATACTGCTGCAGAAGGAACTGTGAAGCAGATACAAGAGAGAAAGCCAGACCATCATGTCATCTATATCCGTAATGAATACCCCCAATAATGTAAACTTTATATGGAAATGCTTTAAATATTGTCAGGGTCCATTGTTTTTAATGAAGCATCCCAGATTCTCAGAGGTTATAAAAAGCAAAGTAGACAGATGGATGGCTGAACAAAGCCTAAAATATTGATACTGATAGCTCAGATATATTACTCGGAAATAAAACACAAAACATGTGGCCTCTTCCGATACTACTCAGGGCTGATAGATGAAAAAAACCCCCCCAAAAAAACCCCATCAGTATTATTTCAAAGGCAAATATACAGTGATGTATTCCAGTTCTTTGATTAAGGCTTAATAGAGGAGTATGGCAGCTTTATCACAGACGCATTTGAACATGTGCTCCACTCCCACATTGTTGTTCACCATATTACAGGCTGAGAACAAAGACCACCATATTGTCTGCTGCTCACCCTTGATTTTGCTTAGTATTTTCTTACTTATTAATTCCATTACAGTACTTTGCTCCTTCATAGCACTATCAAGTAAGCAGTAAAACACCCTTGCATGTATTGTTATAGGAAAATAATACAACAAGGCAGAATGATCTACTACCTGTCTAAAGTTCATTAGCCTCTATAACAGCACATCCAGAGATGTTTTATTTCTCTTATACTACAACAGAGTTTTTGAGCCCCTAAAACAGACCGTTTCGAAAACATTTTAGTTTAAAAATGTTTTAGCATGGATGGCCAGAAACATATACTTTTGGAAACAATGATGCAGATGCCCACATTTGTTTACTGATTGGGTCTTATTAGTCGCAAGGTATCCTTCCCTGATTCATCATGCTCTCATTCCATGACCATTTCTTGGAAAAAAACAAACAGCATTAGCTTCGTGAATGCAGCATGGACAATGAATTAAAAGTATTGCTGAAATGGTTGCCATTGCTAGCAGCTGCTGTGCAGTAAAATTCTGTCTTTTCTAATGCTACAACTGCCCTCATGCACAGGAGGCAAGCTATTATTGTACATTCACAGGGTACATGAGGGTACGTGTGATATGTGATATGCGTTTTCAGGCGTGTTACTATGGGCAGACATTATTTCTGATATGGATGTGTTATGAATAATGTCTGATGTGTTAACGTGAACATAGCCTGAGATGGATGGATAGTGTTTAAACTACAGTGAATCTGTTGCTACACAACTGGACTTTTGGATCATATAACACATGGATGTAGATGTGGGTTCGTTATAATGGCACTATCCGGTGTCACCCAAATGAGGATGGGTTCCCTTTTGAGTCTGGTTCCTCTCATGGTTCCTTCCTCTTGTCCTCTCAGGAAGTTTTTCCTTGCCACCGTCGCCACAGGCTTGCTCATTAGGGATATATTTGGATGTATATACTTATAGATACGTTTACAGATTAATAAGCTTTTAATTGGACTATAGATCCTGCGAAGATGCTTTTTGACAATGTCCATTCTAAAAAGCGCTATATAAATAAAATTGAATTGAATTTTTCCTCTCTCAAAGGAAAATCAGAATAACACTAACCAATCATGTGTGTTGGTGATCTACTGTATGTGAAAGAGGGCAGTTAATGCTTTCACCCGAGTGTGTTCATTTGAGCAGCAGATTAAAAGGATGCACTAGCTGGCTTCATGTGTCTCTGAGGAAGCATGTGCTGGCCTTTAATCTCCCCATTTGATAGCTGTCGTGTGATAGGGAAGAGCTGGCCAATGGGTGGGAATTGGCAAATGACCATATTGGGAGCACATGGGGGTAAAAACATGGTTTATCTAGTGTCTTTCTCATCAGATGAAGAGCTATCCACAGGGGGTGGAGGCTCCAGGCCATTAACATCCTAATCAAATGGAGCCTTCTGTAGTTGGTGTTCCATGTTAGGTGGCTTGCAGTCCACTGCTTCAGCTGGCGGTGGTTAATAAGAATCCCCTGGAGCTGCTTAGTAAGAGCTCCAATTCTGGCAGTATGTGTTTCTCAAGAGAAGGATATCAATATTTTCAATAGAGGGACCAGAGTAATAGATCATTGTACACTAACATGGCACTGCCAACCAGAATCTGTAGCTGCTGGGTGAGTGCTTTTTAGTTTGCCAAGAAGAGCCAACCATAAACATAAACATAAATTTCCTGACTTCAAGAAACACAGCCAGAGCCGCAGTCTCCCACTGAGATTAGATCTTTTAAGGTGGGCCCAGAGAACTTGAAGCAATGCAATTATCTTTCACACTATGGAACAAGACAGTCCCAATATGATATGGGGAAGAATCACTTGTTAAAACCATGAGGGGGGAGGGTTTGTGCTGCATTAGCACTGTGGTTGGGAACAGAAAACCTTTACTGCAATGCTGCATACTGAGAAGCTTTCATATCTAGTATTGCAAAGCAGACCTCTAGCATTTGTCCAAGAGCCATAAACTTTCATCAAATTAGGCGATTTGACAGACATGGCAGATGACCAACCATGGTCTATTTTCTGTCACAAGAAAATTCAAAGGTAATTTAAACAATCTTTAAATTCAGTGTCTACATGCAGCTCTAAATAACTCATTGCCTTTTGAGTGGAGCTTCTTTTCCCATTGAAAACCAGAACACAGGGCTGGAAGACTGGAAGCCAAAAAACTATACAAAATACCCTTACATTTGTGGATGATGAGACTGTCATCTATTTTATCAAGTAGTAGTGTATTATTTAGTAGTTAACAGGTTCCACATTGTAACTGACCATGCCTACGTAAACCTGGCTTTTTCAGCATTTGTATGCTCCTGGGTCTCAGTCATGACCTCAAAAGGTTGTAGGCAATCATCTGAGACAGTGCACCCGAAATATTTAACAACTAAGTCCAGAATTTCCTGCCTTATTAACATGGCATCCAAGGCTAGTAGTTGTTCTTCTATTGTAGTGCTAACAATTAGCACAAAATCCATGTGTTTATGTCAGTCAACAGAATTTCCTTTGGTCTCTGAATTATCATGCAGGTGGAAGACGCTCCAAAGGCATTCATAGATACGGGATGTTTGTGGTAATAATTTTAATCATACCATGTAGTGCTATGTAATTCTCAAACCTGATTGGTCAGAAGGTGTTGCTTCATTTTAAGCAACTGACTGACTTAAGTATGCAAAGCCTTTATGGGTTCTTGGTAATATGACAAGCTGCATTTTTGTCTTATTAACATCAAGAGAGAAAAAAGAGGCTGCAAAAAAAAAGTCCAATGTGTCAGTCTTTATTAACAAAACGATATTAGCATTGCCTAATTGCTGAGGTGTGAGATGGATGAAACATTTCGGGACATGCTATTATTGAAAAATAATCAATGCCTCATTGTATTTCATTCCTTACACAATTTGCATGTTACTATAGGCACTTTTGGTTCGGAGGAACGTTTTCATAGTCCTCAGAAGTGTTGGAGGTAGTCACCTCCTTTTCTGTGTGTTCGTAAAGCAGGAAGTGAGAACAATTATAGCTCATGGAACGCCATTTTAAGGACTTTTTTTTTAGCTCCTGCTTCAGTGTAGGTACTCTCCCAGCACAACAGGAACCTTGAGTGATTAATATGTTTACTATGAATGGTCCAGACATATGTGTATTGAGATTTTTTGAGCCAAGCAGTCTTTTTTTGTCCGTCAGTGTGCATTACAATGAGAGGATGAAACAGATAGAGACTTTAAAAATGCGGATGCTAAAAAAAAAATCCACGTGGCAGTATGCGCTGGTTAACAGGTGACAGAAACTGAAACCTGAGGCAGAGTGGTTGGTAAACTAAAATGAAATTTAAAAGTAGGTTATAAGAGCTTGATTTAAACAGAAATTCGTGTGCGCTTCCTGTTTCAGTATTCCAACAAATCCATATGGGAGAATTATAAGCCAAGGACAAAGAGAAAGTGTGATTATAGTTTTGAGAGGGGGAATACATGGCAGGTTGGTAAAAATCAGCACTAAAATCACTGATAAAAAATGACCACCAATGGATTTCCAAATTGCCAGATATCTTTCGTATTGAACGGTTTAATCCAGTTCGACTGGTAAAAGTCGGAGTCGGACTACAGCTTGAAATCCATGTAAAACCTTAGTCATGTAAACAACAGCTCTTAACGTTAGCGTTAAGATAAAAAGAAAAAACACAGATACATAAATGGACTGTCGGTGTCCAGATAAAGTAACATCCAGACTTTAATGAGCCTATATGAGACAGAGTTTGATGTGGCTTGTGTCACTTCAGCATTGCTACTAGTGGTGCGAATGCAAACAGAAAAAAGGCCCTTGAAGGTGTGCAGTTCTCAGGGGAGCTCTCCAAGTGGTAGTTCCTCTCAACACGCCCCTAGAATTGTTTGGACCGAAAGCACCTTATGAGTCTTTTGAGCTGTGTAAGTGTACCATTTCTCACTAACAGCTATACATGACACTTATGCGTCCACTTCAAACTCAAACAAGTATGCTTGAAAAAGGTCTGGGAGGTTGTTCCCCTGTTGCCAAGAGACTGTGCACACTTCTTCATCCTCATCAGCCAGGGCTGAGGGAAGGAGTGTCTTTTACACAGTTCTCCTGGTAGCCTGCGCTTGCTTAAACATAATGTAGCGATGCTTTTTATAAAAATAGCACATTGCATCCTTAAAGCATTACAAGCCAACACTGTTTCTGGCACTGTTATCTTATAAACTGGTAGCGGTGCTTCCACTATTTGATGCTAGCTCTGATTTTTAGGTCAAATTATCTCACTGAAAATGCACTTGCTACTCTTTTACCATTGTTAACAAATAATAAGCATAAAAAACATACAGAAGACAACCCTAATATTAAATGTTTCTTGCATCAGCCAAAGATGAATTTTTTTTATGTTGTTCATTTGATTGCTTAAATCCTAACATAGCTTTAATGAATGTTTAATGAACCGGCTATGCAGATCTCCACTGAAGACCCCTTAAAAAAGGCCATTCTACATTACCGCCCATGGCACACAGTGCCAATTATGGGCCAATTAAACTAACTTGGCAGCACAGTGGGCAGCCTGGTGTAGTTAGGAGAACATGAAAGCACTGCCTTCCCATCTTTCCACCCATCTCTGATGAGAGAAAAAGAGAAAGAAAGATGAAACAGGCCATTAAATTCTGGGTGTATTTAAAAAAGTTGAGAGGGACGGCGCGAGAGCCAAGAGGCCAGACTGACTTACAGACAGAAAGAGTAACACAAGATGCTTTTCAGTATTTCTGACTACTGTAAGTGTCTACTGCAAAGGTTCATCGAGACATCCTTGTACTTGCTTTTTAATAACGTCTCCTCTCCTATGAGCAACATGTGCATGAAAGTACTGAGCAATCTGATCACTGGTTTCTAGTGAAACAAGCGTCAGTTACAAAGACATGCTCTCAATTACAGAAACATGCTCTCATTTTCACTTGTTGTGCCAGTAAGAGCAAGGAGTCTATGTGGAATGTGAAGAGGGCAAGCGTCAGTGGGTGTATGAGTACAAGTATGTGTTTACGTGTTTGGTTCTCCGATTTCCTCTCACTTCCCCAAAACAGATGGGTTGGCTATGATAAATTGCTGACGTGTCTGAATATGTGCGTATGAAATCATACTCTGTCTGTTTTTGACAAAGAAGGCTAGATTTCTAGTAGTTAGGTAATGACACATATGTGATGTGGAGGATACATGACGCATATAACACACCATTAACCAGGCAAAGAAACCAAAAAAAAAATACAGGAAAAGAAGAACAGGAAATGCGGGGAGGTGTAAATAAAGCAATCTAAGAAAGAAAGCATGTTGTTCGTGGTGTTCATAACTAGACACTGTCCAACACCAAACAAACAGGCTCTCGAGTGGAGCAAAAGAAAAGCATTTGCCCTATCATCTGAAGGTTATGAGTTTGAATCCCCTGACAATCTTAAGCGACACTAGCCAACTGTGGGGGTCTGTGAGCTCATGCGGAGTTGGATGGATAGCGCTTTCCTCCTAGTGTATTATGCCACTGACGTTGCTTGAGCAGCAGTTTGAAAAGATGCAGTTGGCTGAGTTCACGTGCCTCGGTGGAGGCATGTGATAGCCTTTGCCCTCCCCAGTTGGTAGCTGTCATGTGATGGGGAGAGCTGCCTAGTGGGAGAGAATTGGGAAAATTGGGGGGGGAAAACCCACAGGCACATGCATTAATGTGTCATTAGCCATTATGCATCGTGAGGGTCCCAGAAGACAACACAGGCATATAACACAGGCGCTATGGGAATCATGATGTGAGGTTGGAGACAAGTACCCTGCTATTTGGGATGGCAGGAGGACACAGGCTTTTCCAAATTGCATTCATGCATATTCATAGACTGTCATATTTTCAAAGAGGGTAGCATTACAGAGACACAGGAAGAAAAAAAGGAAGCAACCTTATTCTATGTAGATTATTTTCACATTGACATGGTCTGTTTTGTCTTGTATTTCCCTAGTTTTATCCCTGTTCTGCTAAACTGTAAAGCAATATGAGTCCGCAGCACAGCATCATTTAGTCTTTTTCCCCATCATTAGCTAGCAGGATCTCGGGGTCACCGCTCACTGCTGGGTGTGTGGCCAAAAGCCTGTGACCTCTTTGTGCCTCCTGGGGTCAAAAAAGACCAGAGGTCATGCTCTACCCAATAAACAGCCAGCAGGGAACTGTAATGATTAGAAGTAACAGAGCTTAATGGGGGCTGACCTCTGACTTTGTTGCTATGGAGACAGAGGAGAATGTGGGGTCATCAGCTCGCTGAACAAGTCAATACGAAGCATTTTAAAAAAGAAGAGCAGGACTGGTCAAAGTGTCCAGCAATTTAAAGGCACTGAATAGACTCTTATCTCTCTCTCTCTCTCTCTCTCTCTCTCTCTCTCTCTCTCTCTCTCTCTCTCTCATGCAATTTCATCTGTCTCTCACCTACACCCTTTCCTATAGATTCACACGCCCAGGCTCTGATTGTCTCTGTGTTTTACAGGTGATATATCAGGTGTTCTATCATGATCTTAGTATTATTTGGGTCTCTCTGGATGAAAAGACAGTTTAAGATATGGAGTGTCAACATTTTCAGTCTGCACCACAGAGACAGGATAACACATGTAGACTACTGAGACAATCAGAATGAAAACACTGAACTGTGAATATTCTATGAATTAGTGATCAAAAAGGGAGAGTAAATGATTATCACGCCCTATTCTTGAGGTCTGCAAACAGAAGATAATTACTTTTTTTGCATTAATCTAAGATTTGGTAAATTAAGGTTTGGCTTATGTCCCGTGATTGGGTGAAGAACCATATTTAGTAACTTTACTGAAACCCAAAATGTCTCCCCATGCCTCTCCATGAGGTTGTAGAAGCACATGGATTTCTTCCTTCCTAAATAGATTGTATGTGTTTTTCTTCTAAATACAAAGGGGCCCAACACACTTCAACATGAAAAATATCTGCATAAAAGCTGTGTTATTAGACTTATATAGACATCAAAGGGTAGAATGTCTTCGAGATACGTCCTTACCTCTCAGTGGTAGGGTAGCGGTGCGCCATCTTACTTTAAAAAATGGGCATAGATAACCACTGTTAATGAAAATGAAAACTTCTTGTAATATAAAGTCTTTTAATATATACAATAACATTCTAGGGTTGAAATTTTGAATTTCCAAGTATTTCAATCAGTGTCCAATAAAGGGTAAAAATGAAATAGTTTATGTAATGCTATGTCACAGATTACGTAGCTAGTGCATACAGGCAACTTATAGTTAGCTTAATTAGCCAGCTAGCTCATTTTCAGCAAACAATAGCCAGGTTGTATTTTCAATGCACTATTAGCTCTAATGTATAAGGACTAGAAAAGGTGACCGTTACAAGATGCAGTTTGATGAAGCAAATATCCACACTGCCATACTGATGATTACTAGTGAATTTTATTGAGGAAAAATGTCCCCTTATACCCCATATTCTCCCAATTTGGTCATTTGCCAATTCCTACTCACTCCTCCAACATACGACAGCTACCACCTGGGGAGGGTGAAAGCTTGTTTGCACTTCCTTTCAGACACATGAAGCCAGGCACCACATCTTGTCAAACTGCTGCTCATGCTGTTTTATAGGGCAGCTGAACACACTTGAATGAAAGCATCATCTGCCCTCTTCGGTATACATGAGCTCATAATTACTTATGTAGACAGTAATGCCATCCTTCGCACCCAAGCAATCGTTTGAGCTCCAGGCCACGATGTTTGTGAGATTGTTAGGATTCGAACTCACAATTCCTGGACTATAAAGCAAAAGCTTTTCTGCTGCACTACTTTAAGCGTGCCCTAAAGACAATTCTGAAGAAAATGGGGAAATGAGTGTTTGCTAAGGTTATCTGAGTCTCCATTTTGACTAATTAAAACAATATACTTGCATTGACTGCGCCCTGACCGAGCTGATCTGACAGAACACCGGCCATTTACTTCCGAGGTCTGGCTGTTCCTCTCAGCAGTGTTCCTGATCTTCAACGGCAGCGACTGAGACTCCTAATGATGTGCACAGCAAGGCTCAGCCTGCAGCACTGAGATAGGAGAACCCACCGGGACTGCAGAAACACTCTGAATGTAAACTTGTTTCACTGAATAGTGTACAGTCTGTGAATTAGCGATCATGAATGAATGTAAATGACGATCACTCCCTGTTCTTGAGGTCTGAGATGAAATGTAAAACTAGAAAGCTTGACCTTCAAACCCTTCAGCTCAGTGGTTGTAATACGAGACTACATACAAGCTACTGTCATAGTCCCTATGAGTGTGTGTGTGTGTGTGTGTGTGTGTGTGTGTGTGTGTGTGTGTGAGGTATCCCACAGGCCATATCCAGGTAATCATGTGCAGAATGATATGAAGTATGCTATGAAGGAGAGAACCCTGAGGAGAAATTTTGGGGTGAGAAAGGGCAGAAAAACTGAACTGAGTATCTCTCCTCTACCATACTCTCTCTCTCTCTCTCTCACACACACACACACACACACACACACACACACACACACACACACACACACACACAC
>JAQMCW010000012.1:9459854-9477470 GCA_030068335.1 Chrysichthys cranchii
GCTCCAGATGGCACTCTGACACACAACAGGAACAGTATATTACTAAAAATTACCTCGAGTGTCACCGCCTAGCGAGTTTAATTGAGCTATTTAATTTTGTCGACTTTTGTCGATGTGTATGCATGGCTGTAGCGCCAGACCCCTAGATGTTGACTTTAGTCGACTCCCGCACCGAAAGGGTTAAAAAGCCTTTTACAATACACATGGATGCTTGCAATGTAGGCCTTGGTGTTGCACTGACCCAGACCAGAGAGAATGGCTTGAAGAGGGCTGTCGCTATTGGGAGTCAAACCCTACACAAATCCGAATGCCCATATTCCACTTTAAACAAAAAGTGTTTAGGGGTGATCTGAGCTTTGAAACATTTTTGACCCTTCATTGAAGGCTCCAGTGTCATTTTGGTGACACACCAAAATAGCTTGAGGTTGTAGATAATAAGAGGGTTTCCTACCAGCTGCATCCAGATAAGGACTTATGTTTCTATGCACCGGAAGCTCAGCAGGGCACTCTTCTGAGGTACTTCTATGGCCATCCTATGGCTGGCCACTTGGTCATAACTAAGATTTTGGGGTGTCTACAGAAGCATACGGTATCTACTGGCCAGGTATGTGGGGTGTTAAGAAATGTCCCGTCCTGTGCAACCTGCTAGCTGTCCAAGCCAACCAACCATAAGCCTGAAAACTATCTAAAACTAGTGGTAGCTACTTACTCATGGCAATTTGCTGGCATTGACTTCATGGGTCCCCTCCCTTGGTCCTGGCATAAGAATGAGTACATTCTAGTCTTAATTGAATACTTCACCAAATGGGTGGAAATCTATCCTGTTAGAGTCCACTGCAGTGGTTGCCGCACACAAGTTAATCTCAGAGGTGTTTGAAAGACACCTCTGCACACCTCATCTCAGACAGGGGTGTCCAGGTTGTGAGAGACCTTTGGAGGACATAGTATCAGCCCTTGGCTTAGACCACAAGCTGCCCACAGCATATGACCTACAATCAACCAGAAGGGGTGAACTGTACAATCAAGACTGCAATCCAAGTCTCTGATCTCTTTTGCATGAAGAATGGCTCCACACCAGATTAGAGGAGATATGCCAGCATTTGTCTTGAATGCAGGGACTTGAACATACTCCTTGATTTTTGGATGTCATCAAGCCCAGTCTGCATGTCTTTAGATTGTGGGAGGAAACCAGTACCCAGTACCCAGAGGAAACCTGGGAGAACTTGCAAACTCCACCCAGCAAGGCCCCAGTCAGCCACAGGACTTGAACCTGGACCTTCTTGCTGTGAGGCGACAGTGTTGCTCACAACACCACCAATTAATTCTCCAAGTTATTGAAGAGTGCATATGATAGCCCAGCTCAACTCAAAGTTTATTTCTAAAGGACATTTAAACAACCAAAGTTGACCAAAGTGTTGTAAAGATCAATAAAAAGAACAATAAAAGAAATCAAATACAATAAGAGGCATAAAATATTAGCGATAAAAGAAAAAAGAATAAGAAGCATAAAACATAAGATGTAAAACAAAGAGATATATAGGCTTACCCTGAATTAAAAGCCATAGCAAAGAGGTGAGGCTTTAAAAACAAGCAGCAAGATTTTAAACTCGATCTTAAACCTCACTGGTAGCCAAGGTAGCAAGGCCAATGTTGGAGATATATGGTCATGCTTGCATTTACCAGTGACGAGTCGAGCTTTTGTATTCTGTGCAAGTTGCAACCAATGAATTAGGGACTGATGAATACCAAGATATGTAGAATTACAGTAATCCAGCCGGGAAAGCTTTTATTACCCTCTCCAGATCATTCAGGGGGAAATAACCTTTGACCTTTGCTATAAGTCTCAGTTGGAAGAAACATATTTTTACGACTAAGCTAACCTGTTTATCAAATTTAAAGGCACAATCAATAGCATTTGAATTCAGAGCCTGAGTGGGGCTAGTGATCACACTGTCCACAATCTCAACTGATCTGCTCTTGAGAACACCTCTTCTAACTGTCCCTGAGTGTGATACACAGTGATCACACTGGTAAATTGAACCAGTGTTTGGGGGTCAAATGCTCTTGGCAGCTCTTTGGATCGCCTAGTGCGAGTACACCCTTAGATGGAAGAACATCACTTACATAATCCTTCAAGTAGTTAAAATGATCTCTTGGCTCTGATGCTGTTTTTGGAAAATCTCCCCGGCCCTTTGCAGCAATGTCCGAGTGGATCAGGGTGAGACTTGACTGAGTTTGAGGCTAATTGGTGCTAATTCACCATCTGCTGCTGGCTTCAGCAGACGGAGAGGTTAGAAGCTCTCTTCACAGGAAAATACTCGGCCTATCGCTGTAAGAACATAATAGAGGCCAGTGTCCTCAAATCGTCATAAGACATTAGTATTCGACTGCAGATTTTCACACACTGGTGCAAAGCCAAGGGCCGAGGGCTGCAGGATGGTAAAGCCCAGGGAGCGAACAGAGATCTAGAGGACGAGGTGGAGAGCGATGATTAGGTAGTGATGAGGTTACAGATTAGCAAATAGTGCTGGGTGTTTGTGCATGGGTATATGTGTGTCCATGGAGAGGAAGATTCACAACCACATAAACAGCAGCATGAGCAAAAATCCATATCTCAAATAATAAACATACCCCTCTTTAGAATGAGAGGCAGGCTATGTATTATACATACATACATACATACATACATACTGTATGCACAATGGAGAATCAAACAGCAATAATCCAGCTATTTAATAGCTTGCACCACATGCACTTTCCTCATCACAGCCCTATCCATTTCTTCAGAGAAACAACGTGATGTGTGATGAATGTAGTAAATTTATCAGTATGAAAACACTCTCCAGTGATGCCACAGTGATGTTTTGTAAGCCAGTGTCATTTTTGAGTGAAAGATGAAAAGCCTAGATTTCTAGTAGTGCAGTGTGTGTGTGTGTGTGTGTGTGTGTGCGTGTGTGTGTGTGCGTGTTCTGCTCCACTGCACCACTGGGAACAGTAATGAGGGAGACGAGAGTACTATCGATCCATGGTTTCCTTTCTGACTCAGACGACAAGCATAGTCTAAGGGCAAGTGTGTATAGGTTACTTGCCACTGTGACCTGAATAGGTGAGTGGGTGTGAATGATGTGTGTGTCTGAACAGGTAGTGGTCACAGCATTCAGAAACTGACATATAAAATATGCTTGCTTTACATTTCTCCCCTCCTCTCTCTCTCTCTCTCTCTCTGGATTCATATGTGTGTGTCTCCAATGTTTATTTTTAATCCCATGATGATTTATCTTATGAACAATTTGTAGTCAGATGCTGCCAGTTGTTTTTAATGTGACCAATTGCTTGTGAGGGGTGTGTGTGTGTGCGCGTGTGTGTCTTTGTTTCTGGCAAGATAGATGTCTTCAAAGCCTGGTGAAGTACCTGGATGTCACTCCATTAGGGCTGCAGGTCAGGCTGGTGAAGCTCTAGAGCTGTACAGAAAGAAAGAATATACTCAAGTTTATTGTTGTTAAAACCTCCTAAAAGTTGAATGTTTGTGAATTTGTAATTAAAGAATCATATATTCAAGGCCACTACATGTTAGTTGGTTAGCTTTCCTGATCTATTTTGATATCATCCTAGCACTTCCTTTCATTAACCGTGATTAATGATTCAGTGAAACTACATTTTCGTCTTCAGCCACTTCAGGTTTGTGTTGCTATTTTCATATCACACACAGCTGATGCAGGGCTGAGCAGATAAGTTTCTGCTGTACACGTTCCTATATACAATGCCCCTATGCAATTCTGCATGTCCACCAAATCTCAGGATCTGCTCCAAAGAACTGATCTCATTCTTACTGGCCACTTCAAGAACCGAGTCAACAATTCTTGCAACAGGTGGAAAAGGGCAACAGCAGAAAATGTGGAAAATATACTCAATCGCATCAATCATATTAATTAACTAGGATACCGCTATGTGGTATTGTGTGCAGTCACACCATTCAGAACAACTGTTCATGTTTAACATTAACTATTAAGGTCAAATGAAGGCCTTAAATGTGCAACATCAATTAGAGAAACAGTACATTAAACTGGTAGTTGTAGAAGTAAAACTGTACTACTGATCCATTGTTTAATTGTACAATTTTCCATCCATCCATCCATCCATCATCTATAACACTTATCTATCAGGGTCACTAGAGAAGCTGGAATCAATCCCCGCTGACTTCGAGTGAGAACTGGGCAGGTCACCAATCTATCGCAGGGCTAACACAAAGACAAACAACCATTCACACTCACATTCACGCCTATGGGCAATTTCGAATGCAGTTCATATAATCTGCGTGTCTTTGGGTCTTTTGATCCATGGCTTCCTTTCTGACTCAGACTACAAACTTAGTTTAATTCCCCTTTCTCACATAACCAGATCTTGTCTACAGATGACTTCGGTAGAAATCATTTTGCGTTCCAGGAGTCGTCCAGCATGACCCGGGGGTTATTCTGTAAGCATCTGTGAGTGCAGTACCGCTTCCTTGAGAAGCAGAAGGGTATGGCTTAAATCCCCCCAAAATGTAAACCTTGTTGGAAATTTTTCGATGGATGAATTTGACTGTAGCAACTATAGTACAACCGTGATGCATATAAGAGACTTTACATGGTCTCCCGTAGGCCATTTTTTTCATACCTGGGGGTCCTCATGAGCGGGCCTTATCCGTTGCAATGCCGTGCCGCATCCTCTGAATCCGTACACACTGCCTTCATTGCTGTACAGCCTTATTTTGCTATACGTCATTGCTGTCACACGTCTGCCATTGACCACAGAAGCTAACTGTGAATCTACCAGCATTTTCCATGGCTACCATCATGGGTACTGTAGCTTTATTTGCAGATTTGCTCTTTCCTCATAACACCCACAAATTCTGCCTTAATCGCCACCGTGAGCCCCATCCATGGTAACAAAAACCCCCCCAGCTCAGCCAGTTATGTGAGAAAGTGTATAAGGGCAAGTGTGTATATGTGACTTGCCACTGTGACCTGAATAGGTCTGTGGGTGTGAATGATGTGTGTGTTAGAGCAGGCAGTGGTCACAGCAGTGGTCACAGCATTCATAAAGTGACATATAAATTGTGCTCTCCTTACCCTCTCCCCCATTACTGTTGTACATTTCTGCATCAAAGGGCATCTGAGCATCTTTTTCTCAGGTACCTTTACCAGGATGACATACGGAGAGAGAGAGAGAGAGAGAGAGAGAGAGAGAGAGAGAGAGAGAGAGAGAGAGAGATGATCACATATATCATTTGTACTTAAATGCACAAAATTACAATATTGTACAACCCCATAGTAATGATGTGTCATTTTACAATCATTCCAATTGGGTGCACAACCAAGTGAATAGAGCCAGTGTGTGTGTGTGTGTGTGTGTGTCTTGGTGGGGACACAAGGATAAGAATATCTGACAGTTCTGACCTTGTTGAAACATTTGGTTAATCCCCATGACTGCTCTTAAAAAAACTGCAGCTTTTATGACAAAAACAACTGAAAGAGCCAAAAGGTTTCTTTAAGTTATTGGGCTATATGTAGACATTAGCATTTATTAGCTGTATCAATAATTGTCAGGTGGAGTTCCCCACAAAAATAGTTAGACAAACCTGTGTATGTGTAAGTATGAGGTACTGAGGTACTGCTGGCTCTATGTAAAACAATCCCAGAGGCCACGCTCTGACAACTAACCCAGCCTGGCAATGGATGTCCATATACACCAGAGAGAGAAACTGCAAAGCTGCAATATTCTTTTTCCATCCAAATGTGCTGACGAGAAGATACACCAGGACAAACCCAAACCCCTGAGGAGTGAAGAAGCAGGGGAGGAGAACAGAGGAGAGCAAGTGCGCCTCCTAAAAACTTCTGCAAGTTTAACAAAAAAAAAAAAAACCACCTCACCACCCTCCTGCCATCCTTTGTGTCTTTTATGGCAAGTGACTGATTCACACCCACACTGTTGAGTTTCCAAAGATAAACTGTGAGCTTGGTAATGATAAGAAGCTTGCAGGGGATTTGAATGCTCCAGGATTGTGATGGAAGCCTGGTAACAAGTCCCTGTTGTCCCTTTCACACGTGCGTTTCTACATGGGGATCCAACTGTAATCAGTCTGGAAGGGGTTAAGTGTGAATGCCAGAGTTAAAATCATTTTTCAGAATTATGATGACTTACAGAAATGCACTTGGATGGATTATGCTGGACATGGCCGGTTTCTTTCTTTCCTGCACCTGGGGACGTAACTGACATTTGTGGGGACATGAAGAACTTTTGGCCAAGAAATTCACTGTCAAGACTAAAACCAGACATGAGGCAGAATTGCTCACTGATAACAGTATGCTTAAGGGAATAATATTTGTATTTCTATTAAAATAACTGGAGATGTAATTGCCCCCTAAGATGTGTGTTATTCTTTACCCATTATATATATATAGCAAGCTGTCAGCACAAACAGTGGAAAGAAACCACACACACATTTAGATCAATATAAACCTTCTCTCTCAAAAATCCCACATACAGACCTTTACATCCTTTCTAACAGCTGGAGAGTGAGCCTCTGCTCTCTCGAGACTCTGTGCCTGAATATTGATTAAAGTAGCGAGAACAAAGGAGGGGAGGCGAAGCCATGACTGTGTGAACTGCTAGATTACTGCTGGCATTGTGTGTGTGTGTGTCTGTGTGTGTGTGTGTGTGTGTGAGAGAGAGAGAGCGAGAGAGAGAGAGCGAGAGAGAGAAAAAGAGAGACAGAGACTCTTCACTCTTTCCATACATGAAGCTGTGATGGCTAAAAATAGGTTTCTGATAACCCTGTGTGTATGTGTGGGCATGTGTGTGTATTTGTGTGTGCGTATGTTTGTGTATACTCTGACAGCAGGTCACATTAACAGCCTCAGTATGGTTGCTCGTTTCACAGTGCTCCAGACTGACCTCGGTTATTTTCTCTTTATCATTCACACACAGTTCTTCCAGCCTGGCGAATGGGAAAGGGAAGACGAAGAGACTATGATACTGAATGTTGCGTTTTATGTTGTCCTACTGTATATATCGTTAAAGAGGGTGGGGTATCTGGTTATATGTTACTCGCAGCACTCAACTAAATCCATTTCTTTTTAATTTTACTCCTTCTGGTGCAGTGTGTTGAGAACAGATCACATCTCTCTGTTTTACACAATATGGACATTTACAATACCTGAAATCAGCACTCATCTAGTAGAAGAATATTTCATCATCTGTTAGTTCATCTGTATTTTTGGCACCTGAAGCATGTACTATGCACTTATGTGTGATTATCACTGACAAGAATTTTGACACATTATCCTGCATGGACGAAATAACAGAAAATCTATGTTCTGTACTCAAAAGTGTTTCATAACAGAAGATCCAGAGCAATTGTTGAAACCTTTAAAGAGACATTTATTTGCATGGAATAAAAAAATATCTATAGATTTAAAAAATCTATTGTGTAGATATTCTTTCATTTATCATGCCATGTACCGTAAAAAATGTTGATGCTCTCAATAAATGCATTCTACATATGTCCATATACCAGCACACATGCCCCACCCTGTAAACAAACTGCTGGTATTGTTTTAATCTAGCAGCTTTTTACAGTTTTATTTCATTGCCTTATGTCATGTGGGTTTTTTTCCTCTTCTCCATTGGAGGCATAATGTCCTCAGTGCCACATGAGGCTAGTTGGACTGCAGGAAAGACTGTTGCTCTAGGAAACTGAACATGACAAAACATCACAAAGATGTGATGAGCAAAATAGCAGTGAGAAACACAGCTGTATTATATAGCAATTTGTATTGCTAATATTTGATCATTACATTGGATTTGACTGGAGACTGGCACATTATATAACCCAAATATCTTTAATCTATATACAGTGAACCCCCGCCCAGCGCAGGGGTTACGTTCTGGTGCCCCACCGCAAAAGGTGAAACCCACGAAGTTGCGACGTTACATTAATTCTATTATTTATATATATTTTAAGGTTTTATAAACCCTTCCCACTCTCTTATTAACCTTTCCCACACTCTTATAAGCACGTCCTGTGCTCTTAAACACTCTTAAACTCTTAAACATACGTAATTTTAACAACATATAAAATTCTACATGCGTACTTATTGGCAGTGAGATCACTTCCTGTTTACTAGTTAAAGCGGAAGTGGCGTACACCGCCACTGTGTATTCATCCGCTGATGAAGTACAGTGCATACTGTTTTATTTCGATTTAAATGTTTTTTTAATGTTTGAATTAGCATTTTTTAAATTAGATTTTATATTCCAGAGTCCCACGAAAGCCAAAAAATTCCGCGAATCAAAATTTGAAAATCTGCGACGCACCGAACCCACGATAGGTGAACCGCACTATTGCGAGGGTTCACTGTATTGCTTTAGTGTTATTATCATAAAAAAAAACAGCTTTGCTAAAAAAAAAAAAAAAAAGTGTCTCTTATGTTTGTCCCATCCTGGTACCTTTTCAGGGTGTAGAAGTACTTTTGAATCTTAAAACCGGAAAATGCACTATAATTCTTGTCTGCGGTCATTACACGCACACTGCAGATGTGCGCAGATAAAATTCGATCAAAAATGCTACATCATGCCTTTAATGATCAACAGGAAGGAAGCAAAGAACTGAGAAAATACGGAAACAGATCACATCATTAGACAGCTGGGGGCACATCATCCCAGGTGACCTTTTTGACCTGTGTGATCTTGCCATACCCATGTGACCTGATCCTGCCTGACCCTCCTGTGTGTCTGTGTGATCACACTTAATGAGCTCACAACCTGTGGGATTGTTAGCTGAATCTAAGCGCACGCACACACACACACACACACACACACACACACACGCGCGCGCGCGCGAATGACACATAAGTACCCTCTCACTCAGAATTTGCTCTTTCAAGAGGTTGCAGCTGAGTTATTCAACCATCTGGTGAATCCCAATTACACACTGTGGACTTAATGTAATAACAGTAATCACATTATCATAGCACATCGCAGCGGCTTTGTCAAATGCGCACAAGAACCCTGTGTGTTGTTCGGGGAAACGATAGACTCTCAGATATCACGTCAGTAACATACTGTGGTTATTGACCAATGTGTTTAATCCCCTAAGAGCTGTTTCAGATAAGCAAGTGTAGAATGACCAGCTCAATGCTGTGTACCTGTTCCCAGCACAGTTGGGTACTCTCCAGTGTGAATGTGTTTACCAGTGCTGCACAATTCGACAATATCGTTGCAAGTGCTAGAAAAAAACGAACCTGTGCTAAAATGAAAAAGATCATAATCACACCTATATAAAGAAAGTCAAGTTGAAAATCAAATTGAAAATCACTGGCAGTGCTTATAATGATAAAACCAAAAGAAAAAAGAAAGGGCTTATTTTTCTGTAATAGAGTCCCAGCAAGGGGCCTGGGAATAAGAGAACAGGTGACGGTCTTTATTCATCCTCCTGATTCAGAGAAAAGTCTGTCATAGTTGTAACAGTAATGCGAGCAGCACACTTTCATATTCTGCTCATGGTGTCAGGAGGCAGGGAGGAAATCATTTAATGATCAGCAGATGAAATGAAAAACTTACTGATCAGTTGGTGCGATTCACAAATGATGTCTTTTCGTTCTTTCCTGACCAACTATTCCTTTCTGTGGATTTACACTTTTAAAAACATTATTAGAGGGTGGCTGAGTGGTTAGCACTGTCGCCTCACGGCGAGAAGGTCCTGGGTTCGAGCCCCAGGTTCGGGACAGGTGCCTTTGTGTGCGGAGTTTGCATGTTCTCTCTGTGTTTGTGTGGGTTTCCTCCTCCGGGTACTCCGGTTTCCTCCCGCAGTCCAAAGACATGCACAGTGGGGATTAGGCTAATTGGCTGCTCTAAATTGACCGTAGGTGTGAATGGTTGTGTGTCGCCCTGCGGTGGATTGGCATCCCGCCTCTCACCTGATGTCAGCTGGGAGTGGTGCCAGCTTCCCCTGTGACCCTGAACAGGATTAAGTGGCTGAAGACGGATCAAGACCTATATTTATTTACTTCGGTACTATAATGTTATTTTACATAATTTCCTCAGGGATTAATAAAGTATTCTGATTCTGATTCTGATTTTATTTTACATTTTCTAGCAACAGGTTAAGATGTAGCCATGGCTTGCCACTGCTAAAGCACAGGAAAGCTGGGTGGTTAGGGAAGATTGTCGGCCTTTATTCAGTAGATTCTAAACAAGTGTAAGTGTGGTTGGAATGCAAAAAAAGAAACTAGCAGGGTGAATCATATGAAAACCAGTTTTTTATTTGCATAGTTTATTGCAAAATAGGTATCACATAATTAAATCAGGTTTAATGTATCTGGAGTCGGGACATGTGACTATAGAGAACAATGGATCAGTAGTACATTTTTACTTCCACAACTACAAATTTAATGTACTGTTTCTCTAACAGACGTTGCACTTTTAAGGCCTTCATCTAACCCTCATAGTTACTGTTAAATGTGAACGCTTGCTCTGAATTAATATGATAGATGCGATTGAGTACATTTTCCACATTTTCTGCTGTTGCCCTTTTCCACCTGTTGCAATAAACTGCTGACTCGGTTCTTACAGTGGCCAGTAAGAATGAGATCACTTCACATCAGAGCAGATCCTGAGACCAGCGTGTTATGGGGACAGCCCCAATGGAGTAACATCCAGGTACTTCCCCAGGCTTTAAAGAAGTCCACCTTGCCAGAACCAAACACAAACACACACACGCACACACCTCACAAACATTTGGTCACACTGAAAATGAACAGCTGGCAGCTCCTGACCGCAAATTGTTCATAAGATAAATCTTCATGGGATTAAAAGCAAACATTGGAGAAACACACATACGCACCCTGAGAGAGAGAGAGAGAGAGAGAGAGAGACACTGAGTCACTGTACCAGATAACTCTTTACAGTGATCCTTATTAAACAAGCTCTACACAGAAATTAAATATTTAACAACTGCCTCTTCATACAAAGTATGGTAAAGTCAGTGCCATTACAGTGATGTGTTCATTGAAGCATTCTCAGGCCACACTTAGACACACACACACACACACACACACACACACACACACACACGCACGCATACACACCCGCACGCACACACACCCTTTTCCCTGCACAAGCACCATCTGCGTTGCGGTAATGTGATGCAGGAAAAATACCTCAGGCATACTTACTTATTTATAATTTAATGAATCACTCCTCCCAACACACACACACACACACACACACACACACACACACACACACACACATGATAATAGCTAATAGATTCCCATGGGCCAGAAAGGCAGAAACACAGGTTAGAGTGGAGTAAGGACCACTCTGCTGCTCAATGTTACCGCTTTTGGCTATATTGTGCTCTAAAAGTGCCTTCGCCTCATTAGCAGCCTATTGTGTCCTCCGTATAGTGTAGTGCACACAGAGAATGAAACCTGCTATAAAAACACCTCATGCATGTATGAGCCTTGGGGCATTTGTGGAAAATGATGATGTCTCCAGCTATGTTACACATTTCACTTGTCAAGTAGCGCTGCTGCAGGCACATACCCAGCATAATGCAATAACTTTCCTACATTATACTCTCAATGCGGCACAAATATCAGCAGCCAAACGTATAGGTATGTACAATTAAAGTGAAAAGTGGATAAACACAGAGTGCTGAGTGAACGCACGAGTGAACACCGAAGTGTAGGATCTCATCTTTAAGATTTCTGACAGATGGCTCACAGCAGACGCAGCAAAACACTTCATCTCCCAACTTAAGGAAAGGATTTGATGAATTGACCAATAAATTGATGATGCTTCTGAGACGTTAATATAGTTACGGAGGAAATTACAGGTTGTATACTTTGATCAACCTCATAACGTCACCTTCAAAAGACATGAAGGCCAAAGTGACGGTGCATTCCTTAAACACACCCTGAAAATTCTCTCTGCTTACTGGAAGTGCATGTTTGCCAGAACCACATTCTCCCTTAATCACACTAATTGACCTGCTCTTTAATTTGTTGTTTAATTGCCTTGCACTGATCGTCCCTTCACACAGGCCTGGCACCAGAGCAGGAGGCCACTGAACCTGAGAACCCGCCTGCTCGCCCAGTGCCACCTGCCAACGACAGGCACTGAGGGGAACGTAAGATGCAGCAGAGAGCAGATGGCATGCGCGCAGGAATTAGACGAGCAGAACATCCCAGCTGAGCCGCACCAAGCTGGAGCAACCAGATCCCACTCTATGCTATTAGAAATTATAACGGAGCCATTACTACACATCAGGGATTTCCTCTCGCAGGGTGATGTAAAGGAAGGCAGGAAAAGAAATAGACTGTCTGCAATCGATCAGAGGCAAGTTTCAGACTGCATGATCTTGAGTTCCTGTGCGTACATCATACTGGACGGAGAAACACATTAGGGCATCCAGCTAAGCTTATTTAAACTAAAAATTTGGTGACAATTCTTCTTTTTTTCACCTGCCACAAATGTAAGACATGTTATTGCTTGTATATTTGTACACTGGAACAATAAGGTTAATGTGGGTTACAAGGTGGAAGCCTATCTCATGCAAAATCTTTTCTGTAAATATGTCTGATGTCACGCAATGTAAATATACCCAGCAAACATTTGTATCTGATCCCCATTTTTGCATAATGCCTCAACCATATGCTTCAACCCACACCAGGGCTACAAAAAGGGCATTATAGCAAATGAAAATATCTTCAATAAAGTCACATTTATCTATTAGATCCTTATAAACAAAATATACACAGATTAGGCAGAATATTAAATCCACCTGCTAATATTGTGTAAGTCCCCCTTGTACTGCCAAACCTGCTCTGACTCATCAAGGCATGGACTCTACAAGACCTCTGAAGGTGTGCACCAAGACAGTAGCAGCAGATCCTTTAAATCCTGTATGTTGTGAGGTGGGACCACCATGGACTTGACTTGTTTGATCAGCACATCCCGTAGATGCGCAAAACCATTTGCGATCTGGGGAGTTTGGAGGCCAAGTCAACACCTTGAACTCTTTTGTCATGTTCTTCAAACCATTTCTGAACCATGTTTGCAATGTGGCAGGGCGTATTATCCTGCTGAAAGAGACCACTGCTATTAGGGTATACCACTGCCATGAAGGGGTGACTGCAACAATGTTAAGGTAGGTGGTACATTTGAGTGTTGTCACCACATGAATGCCAGGACGCAGGATTTCCAACAGAACTTTGCTCAGAGCATCACACTGCCTCCGCCAGCCCACATTCTTTCCATAGTGCATCCTGGTGCCATCTCCTCCCCTAGTAAGCGACGTTCATGAAGCTGGCTATCTACATGATGAAATAGAAAACATGATTCATCAAACCAGGCTACCTTCTTCCATTGCTCCAAGGTCCAGTTCTGCTCACATGCCCACTCCAGCGACTTCCCATGTTGTTCATGGGTCCACATGGGTACTCTGACTGGTCTGCAGCGGTGTAGCTCTTTACACAGAAGGCTTTGGTGCACTGTGTGTTCTGACACCTTTCTATCAGCCAGCATTCACTTTTTCAGCAATTTGTGCTACAGAAGCTCTTCTGTGCAATCGGACCAGGCAGGCTAGCCCTTGCTCCCCACATGCATAAATGAGCCTTGGGTGCCCATGACCCTGTCGCCAGTCCAACCGTTGTCCTTCCTTGGAACATTTTTGGTAGGTACTAGCCACTGCATACCAGGAACACTCCTCGTGTAAAAGTCAGTCAAATCCTTATGCTTTGCCCATTTTTCCTGTTTCCAACACATTAAATTCAAGAACTGACCTAATATATCTCCCCCCTTGAAAGGTGCAACTGTAATGCGATAATTAATGTTATTCACTTCACCTCTCAGTGGTTTTAATGTTATGGCTGTAAGATTACTAAAGCTATTTCACAGGCTTTTTAAAACAAATTTTCTGTGTCTCTCGATGTTCAACATGCTGAATTCATGCTATTTCTCATTCCTTGTGTCTTGGTGTGGTCTCAGAACTGTGGAAGAGCTCAGAAAACACAGTCGTCAGTGGTGACCTACTGTATAATCTGTATAGTCTCGTTCAGGCTGCTTCTCCCATCAGAGTCTGAAGAACGACACCAGTCTGCTGGTTTCTTGACTCAGTCTTGCCGAAATTTAACAGTAACAATGTCACTGGAAGTCAATTCAATGAAGATTTGGCAATGATTTATGGAGAATATTTTGGGTCAGATAGACCTCAATTTAAAAAAATAAAAACTAATACAGACAATGTTGGACAGTTAATACTGTATCATGGTTTACTGATTACACTTGGGTTAAACTCGGGAACACTGTGTACAGTTATGCCCAAATATTACTTTAAAAGCCAACAGATCTTTCATAAGCAAACGCTCAACTTACAGGAAGAAGGTGTGTTCTGGTTTGACTCTTCATGGTAACACAAAGTAATCAGCTGTGTGGTGGAGGAAAAGAAAAAAAAAAAAAAACACACCACAGATTCACATCCAGTTCTTGACGAATTACAGCAAAGAGAATGCCCTAAGTCAGGGTCAACTACTATTAATGGCAAACTTCTATAATTTTTCTCAATGCAGTTTGGGTTATGCTGAACAGCAACACTGTATCTCTGATGCTGGTGAAGCTCCAGTTCACGCAGAACAGCAAAGTAATGGCCACTCATAACAAATACCTGAACACACAGAACAAGACAGGGACACATTGTTTGCATTTTAAATCGAGCTAATACAGAGTTTTAGCGAGCACTTGAGTCTTACGGAAAAATCACCATCTGCACATGTGAAATTGACACATATGGTTTTTAGAAACGTCAGGTTTCACACATTTTTCACATGTGGATTTTTCATGTGGTGGCACGGTGGTGCAGTGGTTAGCACTATCACCTCACAGCAAGCAAGGCAGGTTCAGAGTTCAAATCTGGTGGACGACTGGGGGCTTTCTGTGCAGTGTTTGCATGTTCTTACTGTGCTTGTGGGGGTTTCCTCTGGGTGCTCTGGTTTCCTCCCACAGTGTAAAGCCCATGCAGATTAGGTGAACTGCCGACTCTAATTTACCCATAAGTGTGAATAGTTGTTTGTCTCTGTGTTAGCCCTGCATCGGAATGACGAACTGCCCGGGGTTTGCCCGTAATCCACTGGGATCGGCCCCAGCTTCCCCACGACTCTTACAGAATAAGCAGTATAGATGATGGATGTTTATTTTTTTTTAATGTGTAAATAATTTTATTTATGTTCACATATGATTATTCACAAGATTCATTCATTCAGTTGTGATTTTTCCCCGATTCATTTATTTTCGTGTGAGTTTTTTTCATGATACTTATACTTACTCCACGTTATTCATTTTTTCCCCACGTTTTCTCCTTTACAAAAACGTCAGTTAATTCCACACGTGGTCATGTTTAACACGTATTATTCACAAAGTTTCAAGGGCATAATGTTGAAATACGCCATCACTTTTGTTTTCGCACACGCTCACTCACATATTCACATGTAAATTGTGGTGATTTTATTTTATTTTTTTAAACAGGCTGGTAAATCTGTGAGATTTTAACGATCAGTCACAACCAACCATTCTTGTTGTATGAAAATCAGAGAGATTGAAATCTCCTACCATTAAAAAAAATTATAAAAAATTGCCTACGCAGGTCATACGAGTCTCCAGAATGAAATGACAGACTCGAGCCTCATTGTGCTTTATTAAAATCTGATGGTGTAATGAAGCTAGACACTATACTCACCTGACAGCATTAGCTAATTTAGGCACCGCTGAAGCATTGAAGCAGAGCATCATCAAACAGAAGCAAATCAGTCATAGCAGGCTCAGGCTTGAGCAAGGCCAGGTTTCAGGTGACATTTGCCCTGGCCAAGCCTGTGTCACCAGAACACTCTCCTTCTCCACACAGCACAGCTGCTGCATATGAACTCTGATACGGAGTCTACGCTACAGCGATCAAATTATAGCAGCCATTTAATTTATTAATCCACCATGGGTGTGCGAATCTGCCCGTGTGGAGTGTCTACCTTACACACTCATACATGCTGTCTTGGTACATGTAAATGGAGTAAGATTGAGATTATGGACCTGTGGACTCTGCTCCGCTCCACAGCATTACAGTTATTAAGATAATAAAGAAGAAATTATTCATGTAGATTAACTGGAAATGAAAGTTTTTTAGTAGGACTGGATCAGTGACATAATACAGCATTACTACTACTACTACTATTATTGTTATTATTATTATTATTATTATCATCAGAAAACTAGCCTCTACACAATAACTAGTGGGCTTTTTTGTTTTATTTTATGAATATTCCTTGGACAAAAGGTCCCAGTGTAACAGTATAAGGTGTGAGTAGGCAGACAAGCTACAGGTCATCAGAGAAAGAGCCTCTGCTCCTCAGTAAGTGAGCATTGATTGCAATATTGATGAGCTTAGCTAAAGATAGCTAATAGCTTCATGTTAGATATTGTTTAAATCATGAGCTCCCTCAATATTAGTTTTAACTTTGTATTGGGTTGCACACTGCAGTGGATTTCTTGCATGCTTACTTGCTTATTTATTTATTTGTTTGTTTATTTATTCTAGAATTATTTGCATTTAAAAGATCCTGTCGTTTATTCAGACTATAAGCCTTACCCTTATATTGATTTATCCATTCAAGGTAGTAAAGACTTTTGAAAGGCACTGTTTTTTGTTTGGGTGTGTATGTGTGTGGGGGGTGCTGTGGGTGATTTTGGGGTTTTTGGGGTGCCTGAGGTACAAAAATGTGCATTCAAATATTTAGTTCCTGTACTGGCCGAATGATTTTAATAAATAATCAGAATTTTACTTTGGTGAAAATGCTCGTGACTCTCACTCGAACCATTATTGTGCATATAATAAATACAATAAAGTATACATTTTATAATGATAGATATTTTTAATATCCTTTGAATACTTCATTGATTATAATTAATGTAACGCTCGTCAACAGTAATTGCTAATGTAGCTTTAAAGTTAATGTAGTGTCACCTTTTTTCCCCTCTCTTTTTAAGGACACTCCTGCCTGCTCCTGAAGGAATTCTGACCAATTCCTCCTACTCCTGGGATTTCTTTGGGTTTGTGTCTGTGGTATTGTCCATTTCACAAACTATATTATACTAATAAATTAATCTTTATTTACAGCTGATGTGGGAAATGTGTTTCGCTGTATCCATTACACTCCCATGTTCATCAGTCTGGCTTTTCTGCATCCCATGAGCTGTGTCACACTCTCAGGCAACTTTTTGTTATTTTTCTACATCAAGCTATTAACTATCATCATGTAGCCCTTATTCTCATCTTTACCAGTGATTTCAATCAGTCTAGAAGGAGCCTCTTCATTAGAAGAGCAAAATGATGACATTTTCAACTGTAGTGAGGAGAATCCGTAACCAAATGGTATTTATCAACAGTCTCTGCTGAGCTTCATCATACAAAATACAACAGCCAAAGCTCTCATTTAAAACTATTTTATGAAGCAACAGCTCCATCTACTGCACAGTTTAGTGGAGTTTAAAAAAAAAAAAAAAAAAAAAAAAAAAAAACCCAAAAAA
>JAQMCW010000012.1:9524745-9538988 GCA_030068335.1 Chrysichthys cranchii
AATGCAAATATAAATGGTTTAAATATTAATCTATTGATACTGAATTTTTTGAAGGTCTGAGAAGTTGTTGATTTTTTCACTCAAGTGAGACACTAATGAATATAAATACTGTGTTTTTGCCGGAAAGTAAAATTGCCAGAATTAACATAATTTGACTCTTCAAAATGTAATAATTTAAATTTGACTGCAAGAAATCATCCTCAATATAATGTTTTTTCCTTGTAATCGCTTATACTTTTTGTCTGCTCTTCGTGTTTTAGAGATCAAGTAACCTTTCTAATAATTTCTTGTGATTTGGTGCTGTTGTTCCATAAGACCACAGAACCGAGGAGTGACTTGACCATGCAATTTGTGACTTTTAGCAGGTAGAAGAGACAACGGTAGCTGACAAGCAGTCGTTTTCTATGGACAGAGGTGATGTCCTAAAAGAAATATTTCCTAATGATCCTTGTACACCCACAGGCATCAGGTAAGTATACATCTTAAGATCACCTCAACTTGAACACCTCCCTATTTATATTTTAATTTAGATTAGTGGTTGGTCTTATCCAACCTAAATAAAATTGTTAACACAACAGAAGTTTAAATCATGCATGCATAGTAAAAATCAAAGTAGTCCAAATCAACAACCTATGGTCATGAATTTAAACATACTAGATTGATGGCACTAAATTTAATATTTCATCTTGTGCAAAGTAATTGAGTCACCATCACCACAGTTATGGATTTTATTTAAGTATTATAGATTGTTTGTATAGTTACATAGTAACTAATACCTCACCCTCCTGCTGTCTGTTACTTGTGTACAGTGCTACCTGTCGGCAGCCTATTCGTGGGGCAGCTGGGCGTCCAGTGAGGCCACTTGACCTCTGGCCAGAGGAGTCTCTCCTACACCAGCATGTGTTCACAACCACCAAATCATCACTTTCACACAGTTACAGCACTCCGTCACATGCTCCATCATTCTCTCCGCCGTCTGAACTGCGTCCACGCCGTCGCTCCTTCTCTGTCTGGCTCAAACTGCTGGTGTTCCTCATACTGGCTGCCTCACTGTACTATGTCTTTCAGAATGTGAGCAGTGAGCAGATCGACTCCTGCATGCTCTTTTTACAGGACAGGGTGGTCACGCCCCTCCTAACTCTCATTGGTGTTATTGGCCAGGAAGAGAATACAGGGGGCAAGTGAAGTGTCTTCTCCCAGTGTGTGCATGAGCTGTCTCTGTTCTCAGACTTGAGCCACATCCCCGTCTGATAGATTGGAGGATCAACATATTGGCAGGGTTTGTGCTTATAATTATTGCAGTCCAACTTCTCGGTCATGTCCAGTCGTGTGTTTTTAATTAGTGTTTAAAGTGTGTGAACTGTGTTTTCATCTTGCCTTTTGTTTTTACCGTTTGTAGCAGGGTATCGGGACAGGAAAAAATCGTGATTTCTATTTTTTTTTTTATTTTTTTTTTTAAGTCTTCATGATGAAACAATTGCCGCTATGTCTGCCAGTAGCGCTTCTAGACATGCTCCATTTCAAAGCACATTTGTTTTAGATATCAAAAATTGCTTTTCTAAAGGGCATTAGTATGTGTAAATCACAGGCATTGAAGCTCATCACAATGTGAGTTTAAACTGTTGAGGCATGCTAAAAAGTATGATTTTGTGTGCAGTGAATTTGTAGTAAAGATTACTGTATGTACATACATTTTTGCTGTGCTTTTAATTTGTAGCAAAGATATCCTCTTTGGTAATTGTATCTTTATGTTTCTGTCTGTGTGTAGTAGCATGGAAATGTACCCAAACTACTAGACTTCCCTGTCAGTTATGCAGTTTGTTTTTAGTACCACTAGTGCTGGTCCTTCATCAGACCCTGGTAAACAATCTCCACGCTCTCTGTTCTCCTCTCAGGCTATAGACATGATTGTCATTCATTGACATATGACTGGTGACGACTCATTAGATATGTTATCTATATGTATCGTGAAAGTATAATTGTCAAATACTATAAGTCATCATAACACAAACTTTAACCACCCTGCCTGATTTTTTTTCCCCTCATGGGCAAACGCTGGTTATTATCTAGGTGAAATATTTTCTCTGCTGCAGCTGGGAAAAAAATCAGAAGGTCACATCTGCATCTGTTTGACAAGCATGAAGTAGTGTAGAACCTTTTAGCTAAAATAAATATGTTGACAGTAACCTTTTGTTCTTAAGATTGCAAATGAATTTTTTTTGTATTTTACTACTTGGATTTGAAAATGTTTTTGCTTTTTAACTGCAATATTTTTCTAATGTTTCTTCTTCTACAAATGCCTTTTTAAAGACAAGACAACACAGTTCAGTGGAATGGTATGTGCTGGTGAGTTGCAACAAACATTTAAGTTCAAACCTGCTGTCTGAAAGGCAGAAATTGTTTTTTGAAAATGGAAATAACTTTTGCACTTTGTCACAGGGCAGCTAATAGGATCTAATGGTTAACTGGAACGTTTCATTCTGGATGAACTGAGTGTCAATCACTGGTTAAATACATGAATTGTCCGCAATAAAAAAACAATGAAAGACAACTCATGTTTTCTGTTATTACAATTAGTTTAAATGTGTTTTTTTTTTTCAGAACTAGTTTTCTGTCGTTATGATAACAAGGTCCATATTTGTCACAAATAACAATTACGAACCTAAACAATTAATAACAAATAAGAGCCTATGGTTAAACCTCTACTGTATATCCAGTATTGTGTGCAGTCATGTATAGGAACTGTTGGTAAAACATGTCGGAAATGTGACTCTACCCGGCCATTCAGTCTAGTTTGACCTTCACCGGCAGCAAAGCTCACAGCAGCAGGCTGTCTAATCTTATTTATGTGTAAGTGTGTCTGTAGCATGAACCGTGATTTGGACCACATTCCAGCTTTGTGGCTGTATAGCAATAAACAATACATTTAGTGCTTTGTTTATATATATATATATATATATATATATATATATAATATACAGTATATAACAATAATAATATTCTAATGAGGCTCCGCCCGTGGTCAGATCTGATTGGTCAGGGCGGTAGGTGACGTGGGCACTTCCGCCAGCCTGCGGAGGGTTAGAGAGCGCCGGTGCGGTGCGCGAGTTCTCTACGAGCGGCCGGTAGAGGAGGACCGAGGCGCCATTTTGCGACGTGTTTAGATGTAAGGACTTCGTAATACAATGCCGGCTTTCTGTTGTGACGCTGTATACTTTTTAATTATATATACACCTACATAAATATACTTATATTATACGGCTTTCACACTTGTCCTGGAAATTAAATGTCACTTCAGGAGGCTCACAGTGACCTGACTAACCGGCTAAGCGCCGCTATGCTAACGTGACTCTGTTTTGTCATTGAAAAGTGTAATGTGGCGAATAAGCCACCAAGTACGAAGGCTGTCTGGTTATGGAGTTTATTCCGCTGAAGTTATTTATTTAATTTTTTGTCCGAGCTTGGCCGTTGTTTTGATTTGTAGTTTTCCTTTCAGCTACCAACAAAATGTATCCCAGCTCGCTGCTGCACCTGGCCCGGGCGAATCCCTTCAGCGCCCCGCTGTTCACGCTACAGAAGACGGAGGAGCCCTCACGGCCAGCCGCTAACGGACAGACCCGCAGGCTGGCAGCAGCTTCAGTGGCCGGTGGGTTGCCAGGATTTACGAGGTTTACGTTTCTACAGCGATAACGCAGCGTTAATTATTCTTTTCCTCCGGTTGCTATTCTAATCTGTAGCATGTAGCCTAGCCTCTGCTGGCCATTCATTGTAAACTGCATCTAGTTAGTTGTTCTAGCTAAAGAAGTATGATGACTAATTCCTCAGTGCTCTGATCTCTCTATTTCTGTTTTTACTGCCTGTATTATAGCTTCAGTGGACGTCCCTGGAGGTCGTAATTAAAAGGTCAGAATGTTAGCAAGCTAACGTTGCCTTGCTAACTCGACGTAAGCTAGCGTAGCGTTAGCAAGCTAGTTAGCCAGAGTAGATAGACTGAGCAGTGCCTTATTTCCCCGTTTGCTTCCTTTTACGAGTCGGTTTATGATGTGTTTATAGTTTCGTAGTGTTTTAGTGTGTGTTGTCTTCCTGTTTTGGGTTTTTATGCCGACGAGATTCCAGGCCCGGGTGAGATTTAATCATGGAGGACAGTGAAGGACAAAGTTGGGTCAACCTGGTGTGGAAAAATCTGGGGGTGAAGTTCGTGATGATTTTCTACTCGTTTATCAGTATCGTTTAAT
This sequence comes from Chrysichthys cranchii, assembly GCA_030068335.1. Taxonomy (NCBI): domain Eukaryota; kingdom Metazoa; phylum Chordata; class Actinopteri; order Siluriformes; family Claroteidae; genus Chrysichthys; species Chrysichthys cranchii. The sequence continues at coordinate 9,528,981 of JAQMCW010000012.1, forward strand.
TTTCAATCAAGCCGATACATATTTATAATTATTAAAGTATTTTGGAGTACATTGCGTTCCCCGTAACTCGTCCTAGGCACGTGACTGTCGCGTATATTTGACGTGCAAACTAGGCGCAGCTCCGTTAACCTCTTTACAGCTGTGGGGTCCCGTTTAACGTCCATGCTGAAGTTAACTACACTTCTCCTCGTCATCATAACACGTTAAAATAAGGTCTTGCAGAAGAAACACAAAAACGGGAAAGAAAAAAAAAAAACAATTCAGAGCCTCTTTTAGATGTTCGGTTTTGTCTCAGTGCAGTCTAAGGAAAGGTGAACCTACAGTAGTGCCTGGAGGTGTTTAAAATCAGTGTAGAAATAGTGGAAGGGGTCAGGGATTTTAAAGGTTAAAGAGTTTGCTTGGTGTTATGTAACGGCCTCCCTGTGACCTGTCCGTCTATGGGGTCAACTAAAACACTTGGGTTATGCGTTTGGTCGGCTTACGTGCTCTGAAGCCATATGGGTGGAAGTTTTAGTTTATGATCTTAATCACTTACATATCAACCTTCAGTATGTCGCAATTCCGCTAATTTCAATCGAGACGTCATGTGAAGTGTCCAGTGATTGTAATGCTGTGTTTCTCTTCAGAGGGCGACAGCTGTGAGTTTGGCTCACAGAAGTATTTCCTCCTGTGTGGCTTCGGTGGGATTCTGAGTTGTGGCACCACACACACAGCGGTGGTGCCTCTCGACTTGGTTAAATGCAGGATGCAGGTCCGTTTGTGTACGACTAGTGGAGTCATGTGGAGTGTGTGGCCCCGGCACTTACCCAGCATGTTACATATTGTGTTGTGATGCATGAGCATGTGTGTGTTGTGTTCCTCATGTAACAGAATCGGGTGATAGCTGTGAGTTTGGTTCAGGAAAATACTACGCTCTCTGCGGCTTTGGGGGCATCTTGAGCTGCGGTCTCACGCACACAGCTGTAGTGCCCCTTGACTTGGTCAAATGTCGGCTTCAGGTTTGTATCAGTTTTAGAAACTAAGGTCCAGCTAGTTGTAGATGTTCTCTATGTATTTAAAGTGGGCATGAGCATGAGAACTGAGTTTGCGCAAGTGTATTGTATTATTATTTACATAAAATGGAGGGTTTAGAACAATTCATTTAGACCATTTGTGGGATGTTTTGTTCATAATTGTATTAAAGCTTGTATTCAGTTCTCTTCATGCCTCCTTACAATGTGAACCTTTTACTGATGTCAAGGAGATGAAAAGTTTTCTGTTGTCATATTGAAATGCATGTAAATCCCATTTTCAACATGGGAACATTGTGTGCACTCATCATAACCAACCAGTTCACAGAGTGAAAGTGACCCTTCATGTTTGTGTGTGCACAGTGAGCTGTATGCTAACAGAATGTCTCATTTAGGTTGACCCTGCAAAATACAGGAGCATCTTTAATGGATTCTCAGTCACAATCAGGGAAGATGGTATGAGGGGGCTCGCTAAAGGATGGGCACCCACCTTCATTGGATACTCCATGCAGGGTCTGTGCAAGTTTGGCTTCTATGAGGTGTTCAAGATCCTGTATGGTGACCTGCTTGGAGAGGTGAGTTCCCCTGATGGGACAACCTAGTCTCAATGCAAAAGTATTCAGCAAGATGGCAGATGTGCATCACTAATTAGAGAGCACGCATGTATGAAGTTCAAGTGTATTTTCCAATGTGTTTTACATTTAAGTTTGTAAATGATCTAACTGGCCATTTATTCCTATGAGTAAAAATGGTCGATGGTAACCAGTGACTATTGGGCAGGCCTATATACCTACTTTTTCCTCTTTCAAATATCAAGTTAACTGATGGTAAATCACTGTGTTTGTGGTCTGGGTGGTTCTTTGTGGCCAATGACCACTCATGTTAACCTCAAAGTAGAAATTTGTCTAGCGTCAGTTTGAATGAAATTACGTATATATGTTATATTAGCAGGTCACAATTTAATATTCCTCATTCTGTTCAAACAGGAAAATGCCTACTTGTGGAGAACCTCTCTGTACCTTGCTGCCTCTGCAAGCGCAGAGTTCTTTGCGGATATTGCTCTGGCCCCTATGGAGGCGTGTAAAGTGCGCATCCAGACCCAGCCTGGCTATGCCAACACCCTGAGAGAGTGCGCTCCCAAGATGTACGCTGAGGAGGGTCTCTGGGCGTGAGTATCCTTTTCTTTATTTCTGGAGACTTCACTTGTACATTAGATTAACCTACAGAAAGTGTCGGGAAAGATTTTGGAAGCCTCACAGTGGCATGTTCTTTAGCAAAATAGCTGCACACGTTCCTTAGATCCACCTCTGGGGAACCCGTCAGCTCTGGTTCTGCTGCTCTCTTGAGTGTCTCAGCTCCAGGGTGGAGGCTCCCAGCAGCTTTTCCGGCTGTACAGTTGGAGGTGCTTGAGTCATTGGCGTGTGAGAGCAGTCTACCTGCTCCTTCAGCCCAGATGCTGCCCTGGCTCCAATAACGGACTTCACCAGGGTAGACAAGCTGGAGGGCGGACAAAATAAACTCTCTTCCACCAAGCGATCTCGTTCAGATACAGATGTTAAAAAGCTTGAAATGGAATACAAGCCCGCCTAGGAATCCACTTATCACTTTGTAGATGAAGCACCATACTGTCTTTTATGGCAAAGTGGATGTATTTCTATTTGTTTTTACCAATATTTGTTGGGTGGATTTAACTTGTGGCTGTCAACTGTCAACACTGGATCCAGATTTTGTGCTCAAGGTATAAGCAGACAGATTTCTAAGGCTGCAGATTTTTTTTTAAAAAAGGTCATGAGCCTGGTAGCTGTGGAATAAACTTCTGTTTGACTGTTCCTTTGGCAGTTTCTACAAGGGTGTGGTTCCCCTGTGGATGAGGCAGATCCCCTACACCATGATGAAGTTTGCCTGCTTCGAGCGCACAGTTGAGATGCTCTACAAGTATGTGGTGCCCAAACCCCGCAGCGAGTGCAGCAAGCCCGAGCAGCTGGTGGTCACCTTTGTGGCTGGTTATATTGGTAAGCTTGGCTGATCACAGGCGTCTTACACCTCTACACAGACTGGGCACACAGCATTGCTTTATTTCAGTAAATTTGTAAATAAGCTGAAATCTTCATACGTGCAACAACTGCTAATTAATTTACATTTTTAAAGGGTTGGTATAAAGATGCATTTGAATATTGACTGCTGTGGTTTTAATCTTCTTGTGTAGCTGGTGTTTTCTGTGCGATTGTGTCCCACCCTGCTGACTCTGTGGTGTCTGTGCTGAACAAGGAGAAGGGAAGCACAGCATCTCAAGTACTAAAGAGGCTTGGGCCCATGGGTGAGTTCTCTGCACTCAGTGTATTATTTTCACTTAAAGTTTGGTAATAAGTAAATGTATACCATCAGGTTGTCTGCTGGGGATAAGAACAGTACAGTAGCTTGATTTGAATATTGTTTTTGTTTGTTGTAATATGAGGGGGGATTTTACATGGACCACACGTTCCTTAGATCCACCTCTGGGGAGTCTTCCAGCTCTGAGTGTCACAGCTCCAGGGTGGAGGCTCCCAGCAGCTTTTTCGGCTGTACAGTTGGAGGTGCTTGAGTCATTGGCGTGTGAGAGCAGTCTACCTGCTCCTTCAGCTCAGTCTCTGCCCTGACTCCCATAGTGGACTTCACCAGGGAAGACAAGCTGGAGGGCGGACAAGAACGTTTAGTATGAACGTGAATTGAGCAGTGCTTCAGTGCTTGTTTCCTCTGACTTGGCTCCTTTTTTATTTTCAGGTGTGTGGAAGGGTCTAGTGGCCCGTATCATTATGATCGGTACCCTGACTGCCCTGCAGTGGTTCATCTATGACTCTGTGAAGGTGTACTTCCGCCTACCTCGCCCTCCTCCACCCGAGATGCCAGAGTCTCTGAAGAAGAAGCTGGGTCTCACAGAGTAGAGAAACTGCTGATTCCCCTGTCCATCACGTTTTCTCCTGTTTTCTATATTTAAGCTCCCACTGCTTCATTGTTCCTCCCAGGCTGCTGCTCGTCTCAGTCATTTGGACACCGAGAGGGATTTCCTCCGTGTGTAGAGGTTTCATTTAGGCTATGACATGAGTGAATTCCATCTGGTTTTAAACTGTTTGTCAGTAGTATGATTAAAAAAAAAGACGATCTGGAGATTACAGGTGCGAAGCTGTCTTTTGTTTTATTGTCATTTTGCACATACTCTTCTCAGCTTAAAGAATAACTGATATCCAGTTCTTGTCCCAAATGTATTCCATGTTCACACTCCAGCGTGGAGTACACCAGTGCATTATTTGGATATTCATCAACTAGAAAAGGGATGGAATAAAGAATGTCCATAATTAATATTACATTGTTGTGAATTCCTTGAACTGTTTGAACATTCGGCACTGTAGTTATTTTTGAGCGACTAGCTGGTAAAATTTCAATCCGGTTTGATGAAATTCCAGTGTTTTTTTTGTTTGTTTTGTTTTGGTTTGGTTTTTTTTGGGCATGCGTGTTAAATAAATGATTATTGAACAATCTTAACGAGACCCAGAAACTAAGAAGAGGAGAACTCAGAAATTCCCTCCAGTCAAAAGACTGCGGATGACTGTAGCTCTTGGGTCATGACTTAATTGTGGCCCAGTTGCAAGTCTTATTTACATTCAGCTCAAGAAGTTGGTTTTATTTTCATAAAAGTGTGTTTGGGGTGTGTGGGTGGGCAGGTGTGACCTGCAAATGGTATTCAAATACTGACCTGGTTGGCTTTGGCCCACAAAACCAGTGTCCCCTTAAGACTGCAGTGTTCTAGTTTGATAATGAAACTGATTTACGTGATCAACAAGAACAATTAAATGACCAAAATAATAGCTTTAATTTTTGGCTATGTAGTTTTAAGAACTCGATTAGCATGTTGCATTCAGTTCTTGTTTCTATACCTACAATATAACAATTTGTCATATATAACAAAGTCTTCAGACTCTTATAATGCAACAATTCCAGTTTTCCCACAGCGAGCTAAGCTAGATAATGTATATAATGTTCACTGGTAAGTGTTTTTGAGCCATTTACAAACTGTTCTAAACCAGTGGATTATAGTTGGGGACCATTCAACTTAAATTTATGGACCTCCTCAATACATTAATTGCATTAAATGCTAAGAGTTTGGCACGTTGTGTATTTGTAGGATAACTTCCTACTTGGAACCTTTTTTTTTTTTTTTTTTTTTTTTTCTGAAGCAGACTACCCATTTTTATTATTTACAGTTAACTTTAATGGTGGGTTCTGGTTTCCACTACTCTAACAACAAGAAAATGGCAAATCTCTTGGTGTCATGGATCCCACTCTGAGAATCATTTCTGTAGACTATAATACACATTATGCTTTGCGCATTAGAATGAATTTAAATCCCGTTCTGGTCAGGATGTTGAAGGCCTTGCCCTCTTTCACAACTCATTCTAATTTCTAATTTAATGACTTGCTCTAAATTCATGAGGACATGATTCAGTGAAATTGAATTTCAAAAATAATATGAGGTGGATTTCTTTGTCAGTTTGCAAAAGCCAGTTGACAAGACTGAATTGGTAGAATTTGAGTAAAAGCTGGTCCAACATACCAATTTCAGCATTCCATCATTGGTCTTTTCTAGAGTCTGAGTGGTTACCTCAGAAATTCAGAGCAGGTCTCACTGGGAGAAAGTGTCATGAGATTACAGCAACACCATTAGCTGTGTGCAGACGAGCCTCAGGGTTTTACTACACACAGTCCTCACAGGAGGAGGCGTGGTGTTGCTGAGACTCAGCCCTCCTCTCCTATCCTATCCTCTCCTCTCCTGTCCTCTTGCTCTGTCTCTGCTGCAGCTTTGAGGAAGTGTTGCGCAGCGACACCACTGCCGAAACACTGCAGTCACCTGCTCTCCTCTCAGCTGCCCTGCCATGTTGATTTCATGGTGGTATTTGTACTTGGGAACGCAAGGCATCTACAGACAAGGCAAGTGTTCAGCTGATGATTGTGCTAAGCTGCAATGCATATAAATGGGTACATTTAGTGTGTGTGTTTTGTGTACTGAGAGATGAGTGTGTGTCTGTCTGTCTGTCTTCCATAGTGTGGGTGTGTCATAGATGTGACCTTGATGTAAGGAGACTTGGAACAGATATTGAATGACTTTTTCAGAGGACAAATAAGAGCTCACTAATTAAAAACGATGTAAATCCCGTACAGTTGAACTCTGTAATATGGCTCCCAGAATGGCTGGTGAATTTAATTACAAATAGTATTAGTCGATAAACATCAACCAGTATTTGTGTTTATGTAAATTGCATAGGAATGTTGAAACCTGTTAAGATTTGTCTTAAGAAGGATGTGCACATCAATTATTGCGTCATTTTTGCATCAAACAGAGCATACATTTCATTGATTGTTTTTAACCATGTATGAGATCAAATCATCTGTATGTTTGCTAATATTAGCACTGATGTGTGATTTCTAAATGCTAGTGCTAAACATGGCATCGGTGATGCAGAAGCTCATCACCCCCCTCTTCAGGGGACCAGTTGAGCCTTCCAGGAACAAGGTAACGGTGGTGGGAGTGGGGCAGGTGGGCATGGCGTGTGCCGTCAGCATCCTGCTACGGGTAAGACTTTTGGACCTCTGCACTCTTGTAAAGTTCTCTCAAGACAGCTGTCATTCCTCAGTATGTTTTTTTCACTGTTTACACCAGTTTCATGGTTACATTTTACATGAAATCATTTAACATAGTGGGGTCTGGAGACCCTCAGGATTCTGTGATGCATAACCTGGGGGGTAAATGTCTGGAGGTAATTTTGCTACTGTGGTCAAAATCACAACCCAACATTATGAAAATTACCACATTCGTCATTAAGTTCTTAGTTCATCTCTGTGTTAGGCCTGAGATAGATTGGTGACCTGTCCCACCTCTTGCCCAAAGTCAGCCTGGATTGACTTTAGCTTCCTCATGACCTTAAACTGATAAACTGTGTAGATAATGGATGGATGGATGGATGGATGAAGTTGTTTTTATAGCTATTGAAATAATAGACTACACTACTAGACTATTATTGAACCACAAGTCTAAAATTTGAATAGTTATATTATATACCGAGGTGGTTCAGGTTACGTATTGTACCGTTGTTACAGGGGTCTCTTGCTAGAAAAGGCTTTAGAACCCCTGATTTAGCAGCCACCTTTATCCAGAGGGACTCACAGAAAGTATAAACAGCTGAAGGTGAAATGACACAAAGTACTTGGGAAATCTTTAATGAGTCATAATTTGAAGGACCAGAGACTGTTGCTGGCTTAGACAAGTGCTGGAGTGATTCAGTCTGAAACTACGTAAGTGTATAAAGAAAAGAAAAAAACAGAACAGTCAATAAAACCTACAACACAAAAAGAGTAAAGGCAGAAACACTGCACTGCTGGAGAATAGGAAGGACAAAACTTGAAACCTAATACTTGCCTTTGTTTAATCAGTAAATATTTGATGGTAAATATTTAAGCTTTTACAGTAGATTAAGTAAAAGGCATTTAACTAATTATTACCAAAATAGGAATATGGCACTACAATTCTGCCTACAGCAGAAAATGAAAAACACACAGCAGGTAGTATTGCTGCCTTACCGTGTCTGGGTCCCTGGCTCGATCCGGAGCTTGGGTTACTGTCTGATTTCCTCCCACTTCCCAAAAACATGCCAGTGGACTACCTACTCTAAATTCAGTATGGCTGAGTGTGTGCCTGGGGTGGACTGAGTGTACAAGGACCAGGCTCTATTCCTGCCTTACACTCATGATTTATTCAGATCCACTGTGACCCTGACCAGGTTAACATAGATACTGAAGATGATTCAATGAGATCCAACTGCTTTGCCTTCTACTGGTGTGCAGGAGTTGGCTGATGAGCTGGCCCTGGTGGATGTGATGGAAGACAAGCTAAAAGGAGAGATGTTGGACCTGCAGCATGGAAGTCTCTTTTTCAAAACTCCCAAAATTGTCTCAGGAAAAGGTAAGTGTTACTAGTGTGCAGAATTACCACATGGCTATAGTTGAGATCAGCTCGGCTGTCACGGAGAACTCCAGGTCATGTAGGAGTCCAGGACATCCACTGACGTGGCCTTTTTGATAAAAATATATTTTTTCTATGTCTAAAGTGACTTGAATTCAGGCAGAATGATGTGACCATGTTATATGAATATAAAAATATAATAAAAATATGATCTTTATATAAATAAAAATATAAAAAATATAATGCAAGAAAACCACTGGCTGTAATAGGACTCAGATTATAGTTGTCACTCATGTTTCCACAGATTACTCAGTGACTGCAAACTCGCGCATCGTGGTGGTGACAGCAGGTGTACGCCAGCAGGAGGGTGAAAGCAGGCTTAACCTCGTCCAGAGGAACGTCAATGTGTTCAAGCACATAATCCCAGAAATAATCAAATACAGCCCCAACTGCATCCTCATTGTGGTGTCTAACCCAGGTACCCAACCATGTTCTTGTTCGAATGAAGAATCAGTATGAAGATCCGAATGCAAATCCTTTGCCTTCCTGTAATCCTGAGCCTGGTGTGTACGCAGTGGACGTTTTGACCTACGTGACCTGGAAGCTGAGCGGCCTACCCAAACACCGCGTCATCGGCAGTGGCACTAATTTGGATTCAGCACGTTTTCGGTACCTGATGGCGAAACGACTAGGAGTCCACTCGAGCAGCTTTAACGGCTGGATCCTGGGAGAACACGGAGACTCCAGTGGTAAGACAGTAGGCAGAGTCACTGTGCCTTTAGTAAAAATAGTCCTGTTTGTGTTTGTTCCAATATTCCCAGATGTTTACAGATGCTCTTTCCTGGCAGTAAGTAGTATGTATGAGGTGGCACACATCTGTTTTCCCTGAGTGCACTCATTCATACACCCACAGTGATATATTTACTATTTGCTTCCTAGTTCCTGTTTGGAGTGGAGCAAATGTAGCTGGTGTGAACCTCCAGAAACTGAACCCAGACATCGGCAAAGACAGAGACAGGGAGAACTGGAAAGAGACTCACAAGTTGGTGGTTGACAGGTGTGCTAATAGTCCAGTTTAAGGTTTTCGTCATCTATGTGATGGCTGCAGAATGATTAACAGTTCCCTGTGTGTTTGTGTTGATGACTTGCAGTGCCTATGAAGTGATCAGACTGAAAGGCTATACTAACTGGGCTATTGGACTGAGTGTAGCAGATCTGGCAGAGAGCCTCATTAAAAACCTGAACAGAATTCATCCCATTTCTACTATGGTCAAGGTCAGTAGATAATACACGAGAAACACATGAAGTGCCCTGAAAAGGTACTGAGCCCCAGAACATTTTTTAACGAATGATCATCATAACCTGGGATATTGGTGAATCAGAAATGTTTTCTGTCACTGAAGACAAAAAAATCTAACTAAAATGCCAGCAATGAATAAATATTTTTCTACAACTCTACTATTGTTACAGCATGATGGAACAAGCTTTCCTTACTCCTCTCGGCAAAAATTTACTGCGTGTCATGTTAGTTGGATAGCAGTATTGGAGCGCACTTATTTTTGAGGTCTCACCAGTCACCACATGTGGGTTAGAGTCGGGATTCTGACAGTGACAGTGTTGTTTTCGGGCATCGTACTCCTGATAGATGCACTTCCTTCCCAAGTTGAGCTTTTCTTCCAGACAGGAACTCTCTCTCACCACTGACCAGACTGCTGCCTTGTGCTGCTAAAAAATAGCATCCATTATAGTTTTACTTTTATTACCAATTTCTTTATAATAGCCTCAACTTTTTGAACTACTCGGTTTATTCAGTGCATGTAATCAAAAATTTACATACCTTGTCTTTCATCATGTATTTCTTCTCTATGAGAAGTTGTTCTCTGGGAATCTAATACAGGCTGCTCTAAAAGTCTGGATCCATAGGCATTTTTCCTTATATGATATTCTTCTTTTTATTTCAGATCCAAGATGGCTTCAAAACTAACAATGGAGTATTGATTTTGTGTG
>JAQMCW010000012.1:9558187-9578560 GCA_030068335.1 Chrysichthys cranchii
CCGCCTCTCGCCCGATGTCAGCTGGGATTGGCGCCAGCTTCCCCCTGCGACCCTGTACAGGATTAAGCGGCAGAAGACGAATTATTATTATTATTATTATTATTATTATTATTATTGTTGTTGTTATTGTTATTATTATTACTGGATATCAGTTCTAGGCTTAATTTAATTAACAGCTCATTTGAATTGCATGGATTTAATCTAAAGTTTAAATGTCAATTGTGAAATGCAATTTTAATAAAGCTATTTTGCAGTTTGAAACAACTATATTTTAATCCTCTTGCTCCTGAAGCATTGCAAGGATGTCTATGATTTTTAAAAAATATCTATATTTTTTATTTATTATGTTTATGCTGTTACAGTAGAGAAAATTATAAACCAGCATTTCTCAGAGTTGATTATGTTGACCATGATTATTCTTACAATGATTAAATTCTGTCTGAGTGAACATTTTAATCAGTCATTTGAAAATAGGTTTAAAATGAATCTAAACAAATTAAAAGCCTGTAGCCTATGAATCATGCCTGTCTGGGCCTAATGTCTTCTGCTGGTACAAAGTTCAGGAATGAAAAGCTCCAATAAACAACCAAGATATTATTGTACACAATTACTGAGCTTAATATTTGCACAGTTGTATTATGTCATTTAAAAAAAAAAAAAAAGGGGGGGGGGGGTTGTGTGAAACTATTTTTAGTTTAGTTAGTTATATCTGGTAAGTTCAGGAAGATAAACAGCTAAAGGCTCCAACAAATTATTTTATGGTGCACATTTGCATGATATTAAATATTGATTCATCATAATGAATGTGCTGTGATTGGGGTGGGTTCATTAATTTTTAATAATTTATTTTACACTGGAAGGGGTCCATGGCTGCAAAAAGGCAGATAACGTGGCGTACCAAGTTGTTTATTTACACTTAGACCATGAATCTTTAGTCAGATTGTGTAATGTATACTTTTTTTATTCCTCATTTGAAAAATGTTCCAAGTAGAAAAGCTTTAAAAAGCTAGAACTGCCAACCTCCCAGAGGACCCTTGAGGAAACATTTTTCTGAGTGAGCATGTACATCCTCTAAATATTTTTTACGTATGACTGACAGCTGACAGAAAGAGTGGTTGATCGCATGAGGGAGCCTCCACCAGTCCAGCGACCTCAGTCCAAAAGCTCAACATGTCCTCCATTAGGTCAGCCTTTAGCCCCTAGAAGTGAGACCTTGGCCCCTACTGAGCTTTTGGCACCCATACTGCCTCATCCTCCTTCTTATGCCAGTGCACTGCTACTACCACCTGTGCTGAAGCCCATGAGTCCCCTTGTTCCTCTTGTGTCGGTGAGTCAGGAGAATCCAGCACCACCTACATCCACACCTGCTGCTGAAGCAGTTCCTTCAGTCACTCATACTGCACCTGAGTCTGCACCTGCTCTTGTGCCTTCAGTTCAAGAACATGTAGTGATATCCACACCCACTGACTCTGTACCTCCAGCTCCACCTGCTGAACCCTTACCAGTAGCCAAATCTCCATTAACTTTCACTGAGCATGTGGGACCTGCTGAGCCTGTACCTCCAGTATTGTCACCTTCTGCTGTAGCTGTGGACATTTCTACACCTCCATCTCCAGTGACTGGTCCTGTGATGTCTCCTCCACCTAATGGACTCCTAGCCATACCCATTGAAGCCCCAACAATGCCATTAACCGATGATGTGCTTACAAATCCACCTATTGAAGCCATACCCTTGCCTATCACTGTTGAACCCACTGACATACCTGTGGAATCAACTGCCCCATCTACACCTCCTCTGACCCTAGATGCACCTATTCCTGTTGAAGAACTAGAGTTGCCGACAGTACCTACCTCTGAGCCAGTGGCTGAGATTGAAATGTCACTTTCACCTGATACACCACTCTCAACTCCCATTGAATCAGTGGAAATTTTAACAGACATGCCTCCTGTACCTGTCAAACCCTGTGACTTGCCCAGCAACCCGGAAGAGCTGCGGCCTCCTTCGCCGTCTTCCAATCTAGCGGTTTCCTGTGAAGTTCCTGCAGTGGGGCAGGCCCAGTGCCTTCCCAGTGAAAATACCCCAGCTCCAACTGCTGCTGCTGAGCCGGCTGTAACACCAGTTCTGCCTCCTCTAAGTGAAACAGTGGGCCTATTTACTTCTCCACAGGCTGTGGGTAAGGCTTGTTAATCATGTTAATGATGTTTTCTCATCATGTGCGTTTTAAAGATACTTGTTGCTAGATTGTGCCTTTCCTTGAATATCTTAAAACCAACAGTTTTTCTGTCTCTTTTATTTAGTCAGAGAGAAAGAACTGAGGAAGCAGATCAGAGAAGAACTGCAGAAACTTTTGCAAGAAGAGATGAAGATGACGGAGCTAAAGATCCAGCAACAGTAAGCGGATGACCGTATAAGTGTACGATTATTCGTCAAGATGTAGACCAAAAACTAGCGCTGGTGTATGTGTTTGTGTTTCAGTTTGGAGGAGGAGAAAGCTAAGGCTCAAGCAGAAGCTCAGGCTAAAGCTTGGCAGCAGATCCAGGCAGAGGTTCAGAAGGTCCTAGAGAAGGAGCAGCTAGCCCTTCAGCAGACTCTTAAAGATGATATTATGCAGGAGCGCAAGAGAATTCAGGATGAGCAGCTTGCAAGCCAGTATTACGTAAGGCATACTGAGATTGTTGCACATGCACAACTTGCAGAGCGAGCTTAAACGCATTTGGTGCCTAGACAAGCTTCAATCCTTTTAACCAACCTCTTTGCCAAAAAATGTGCCACTTCTGCAACACTTTAAGCTTCTAATCACACTGGCTAAAGCAGGCACAAAAGAGGATGGCCTCTTTTCTTCAGTGAAAGTTATTCTGTCACCTGTTTGCCACTGAAAATAAAGTGAAACATAATCTGAATCGAATCGAATTATAAAATAACTTTTAGCACTATATTTTAGATCTTTATTGATCAGTTTCACTTTTACTTATCTCTATGATGTCACGTCTCGTGTCCGGTTAGAGTGTGTACATTTTTGCAGTTGGGCTCAAAAAACTGTTAATTTTGATGTCATATGATAGTTTCACACATATATGCATCGTTTCAAATGTTCTCACCATGTCCGTGTGGGTTTAACTCCGTATGCTCCACAGTGACTCTGACCAGGAAAAAATGGTTACTGAAGACAAATAAATGAAATGTATTATAGCAACAAAAAAAAAAGGGGGGGGGGCACTTTCACACTGTTCACATCAGTGTTTCCTGTGATTGTCTTGCCCAGGGTGTAGTCCTGCTTCATACCCACTGTTCCTGGCATCCAGTCACATCACAAACAACCTTGACCAGAGTAAAGAACTTACAGAAGATGAATAAATATTTGATTATAACCCCTCACCTTAACCCAGCCATTACTGAATGAACACCCTGTGCATGAATTATTCAGGACCAAGTCACTGTACAGAAGTAAAGGTGTTAGGATTTGCGTTTTACATTGTCTTTAAATATTGCAAAGCTTGCACTGGAGTTAAGACTGGAGTTAAAAACTGGAGTGCAGTGTTGCTTGGAAACCATCATAGGAAAACTGTGCCGTATTCACAAAGGAAATATTAGTTTTACACCAATGTGTTACCAAATTTCCTTTGGTCTAACCATTTTTATGCAATTAACAAACAAACTTTATTAAAATTCTTGAATCTTCTCACTTTCCCTGTCTCTCTCTCTTATTGTTTATTCTTTCTTTTTCTTCCTTCTGTTCCTGCTCCTGCATTTCAGTGGCTGGAGAGGGAGGTAAGTGCATTGCGGTGCAGCTCACTCCTGCCTACAGTATGCTTTATTACTATCATTTCTAGCTCAAGCTCTACTCGCCCTTCCTAAACTGTTTTCCTGGATTCCCTAATTGATGTTAAAACCGAGGTTCTCTGTGTAAAATATTAGTCTTCCATTCAACTACTCCATATCGTGGCGCAATGCTCAGTTCTGGTCACTCCACATCTCCTGGCAATATTCTTATTAAAGATGACTCCAATAATTAGGTAGCTTAATATAGTCCCAGGTGATTTGTGCTCTTTGTGTAACAAGTCAGTGTTTCGGAAACGGATTCAGAAGCTGGAAAAGAAGGAGTCCGACCTAGCAAAGCAGGAATCGATGTACAAAGAACAGATTGCCAAGTTTGAGGAGAAGGTAAGAAACATGTGCAGTATAATTATATGAAAAAGAACAATCATAGCCATGGTCTTGGTGTGTGCTTTGCTTTTTTTCTCGTGCAGACTGCACAGTTCACCAGAGTCACAGCAGAGAGTTTCAGAAAGGGTCTGGAGGAAACTAACAAACGTTTCAAGTGAGTGAGCCTCAGCATGTGCTCTGTGCTTGAATTCAGTTGGCATGTTCACAGAAACATTTAGCAAGTCAAATCTTACACTGAGTACCAAGTCAAATCTTACATTAATTATGTTGTTGCAGAATCAAGTGGTAAAAAAAAATCACACTAAAGTAAATCTGATGAGAGGACTGTGATTGGAAATATATACTCTCCTCTCGTAATCTGCTTGTGGACTTTCATGGCTGGGATTACTGCATCCTAACCCTGGATGTAAATTTCAACCACTTCGTCTAATGGGAGATGGTATAATTACAAATCTATCTCTCTCTCTCTCTCTCCCTCTCCCTCTCTCTCTCTCTCTCTCTCTCGGAGGTACCAGATTAAGCCAGTTTGCTCAGAGCTGCAGAGTGAGATTTTGAAATGTTATTTGCAGTATACAGGCCAGACGCTGACATGCTCCAGAATTGCCTTGGAGTATGTGAAGTGTGTGAACAATGCTAAACAGGTACAGCATGCCTTTGTGCTTTGATAAGTTTGAATGCAAAACTTAAGTGAAAGCCTGGTGATTACATCTGTGTGTTTTCATGTTTATTCTTTTGAAAACCCTGAACACGCCATAGTGAGGTTTTTTTCCATGACTTAGGAGTACTTGTCATTTTTGAGTCATATTCTCAACCTGTGATTCCTCTTTCTCCAGAATAAGAAGGTGAGCACAAGGGGTTAAACCTGTATCCCGGATAAATGCTGCTCTTATGTTAAAAGGAACAAAGCGACAGAGAGGAGACAACTGTTACAAGAGAGTTAACGTAGTATGTGCAAGATCTCGCCTTCAGTCTGTGTTCTTCTTACTATAGTGGAAAATGCAAAGTTCATAAACATGCTACCAGTATGTCACAAGGCATTCTTCCTCACCAGTCAGGTGGTGCTTGTCATTAAATCCACATGTAACGTGGAAGAAAGGAAAGGAAAAGTTGTGGTCCCTTGATCCTACTTTTTGCTCAGTGTAAAAGAGGGAACTGAATCCTAGATCTGAGATATTGCCTGTGAAGGAAGAATATAAAATACCCTCATTAAATAGTCAACAGTGTTCTAGTCTCTTTGCTTGTGAAGTTGTGAAGATGCGTGTCATTTGCAATTGAAATGGTGTGAGTGGGAGTGAATGTGGAGCTGCCCTGTATTTCAGAGGGAAACCTCTGCCAAGTCATGAGCGTCTTTCGCCATCTCTCCACAAGGCTGTGCTATGGTTTAAAGACTTTCCTCCTCATCTAGTTTAGAGTATTAAACCTTATCAGGGTGCTTCATCACTTGTGAACCGCTCAAGGAGCTCCATGTTTACATCACCAATCAGTGTTACAACGTGTTATTCAATACAGATGCGTGATTTGTAAAGTGCTAATTAGTCCTTCGAAAAGCAAATAAATTCAATTCAGTAATCTAATGTAATAGCGGTGAGACACAGATGGTAGAAAGACTGGCATGCAGCGAGATGCAGAGAGTCATAAAGGGGCAGCGTCCCACATTGCTCCACCTGTGTGACACTTTTGTTATTATCCGTTAAAGCCGTCCGTTGCGCTCCCACACTCCCACGCGCTCGCACCGAACAGTCGTACATCACACGTTCCCTCGCTCACTTGCTTTCACACATGCCTGCACTTATACATACGAAGTATGTTCAATCTCTTGTTCTCCTTGCCTGTTTGAGCTAAAAAAGAGCAAGACAGGAGGCGCATCTGACATTTGAGCCTAAAGCTCTATAAACATGAAATGGGGAGCTGACTTTGTTCTAATGACCTTTTTTGATTGCTTGAAAAACCAAACATTATGAAAGTCGATAGAGGCCATGCTGGCTGGGTTGAATTCCTTATTACATTTTGGCTGTGAAAACAAAAGTGACCCTGATTGGACAGGGAGCACGGGCATTTTATTCTACACGCAATGCTCCGGCATATTAAACAGCTGGGCTCAAAAATAGGAAATGGCCCCTTGCAGTAGTGAGAAACAGTTCTCATCTGGGTGTGTGGGTATGGAAAAACAGACAGAAATCTTAAACGGACCTGCTTTTGGCTGATGGAAATTGATTCCTGAATTTTTTTTTTTTCCTGATAATTTATACGCCTCTGGGATGGACCGCTCTAAATTTAGGGCTCCACTGCCTATTTAACATCGATCTTCCCCTGTGTGATGCAGGACAAGCCAGTGCCATGTGGCTTACTGTAATATTGATGTGGAGGCCATCCTAAATTAAGCTCTTTTACTAAGCCTGGATGCCCTTCAATATTGGGAGGAAAACATGAGTTTGTGTACTGAATACAGCAAAGTCCTTGAACAGAAGAGCAAATCGTCTGTGTGGAAAATAAGGTGAATGACTCTCCAGGCTTTTTTTTTTATACATTCTGCAGTGTTGAAACAAACCAGGCATTTCCCTTGCGCGCAAGTCACTTGGTGTCACTCGCTTACTTGCCTTTTTAACTACAACTAACTGGGTGTGTTCATAGTTTTGCTAAATAGTAATTGGACTCATGAATTGCAAGTTCAAGAAAAGAACACAAAGAGGGCAATGGGACAGTGTAATAAAAGGACGTGCCATAAAAGTGGTGTTGCTTCAGCAAGGGTCAAAGGTAAGCTGCTTTCTGCTGGACAGCGCAACAGCTTTATGCATGTTGAACCCCAAAGACATCTTTTTGCCTAATTTATTAGAAATACTTGTACGTGTTGCCTATGTATTCTAATATTGATATATACAGGATTTCTTGTGTGAATATATACACGTCTCAATTATTGAATCATATGTACAGTGTTATAAAAACATGCAGGTTTCAACAGCACAGTGAATGTCATACTATTATACTAAAGTTCATATAAATAGTAATAAACTGATGTTAATTCATATATTCACATCTAACACAGTTCTCTAGCACACGCCAGGTTTTCTTTCCACTATATTTTCCATAATGAAGATTTTGTAGTTCCGTTTTTGAGGCTACGGTGTGTATTGGTGTTCCTGCAAATACTGGTACTTAGTCAACATCCTCAGATGATAGACACTTTTGTTTGGCTTCATGGTCTTCGAATGTCACTTTTTTATTTCTCTTTGGATCAATCCATGAGTTTTTTATGACTGAATTGGTGGGCAACGGATCAGTCTCGATGATGGAGACCACCCTCTTTTTCATCTTGCTTTTTAGAACTTTTTGAAATTTCTGCCGCGTAAAGGCGTAGAGGAGCGGATGGAAGACCGTTGTTCCATACGCCATGACCAGGAGGCCCAGACGCAGCTTCACATTGAGGTCACTGGGGCCTGTGCTGAGGATGATGCTGTTTAGAACAGTAATAGGGGTCCAGCACAGAAGGAAAGTGGAGATGATGAGGAGTGACATGCGGAACACCCGCTTCTGTCTCTCTCGCCGCTCGCGGTGGCGTTTCACAGCTCGCCGCAGGGCAATGATCACAGATACTGAGGTTCTCATGCCCAGTGGCACGTTACGGTTCCCACTGCTGCCCTGAGAGCCATCTGTGACTTCAGGCAACTGCTGTTGCGAGGACGACATGAGTGAGATGTTCTTTTTCCATCGCTTCTTCTTCTGTGAGGCGTGGAAGCGTGTTCCGATGCGGATGTTTAGCGCCTGCAGGATTTTGGAGTAAGTGACCAGCATGACCACAGCAGTGAAACAGAAGATCGGGATCTGTGCAACCAGGTGGTAATACAGGCCTAACTCGGTGTAGTACTCGTTAACGTGCACAACAGCAGTCTGGTTTGCTTTGGTTGGCTCTGGTCCAAAGAAGCCTACCTCAATGAAGGGCACGAGGAAGCTAAGAAAAGACAGCACCCAGATACCTCCCAGCAGAGCCACCGCACGGCCCATGGTCAGCACACGATTGGCTGGTTTGACAGAGATATCATAGCGGTCGAGTGTGATGGCTAGCACATTTGCTGCCGTGGCCACACTAGCGAAGGACACACAGGCCTCGTGGAAGCAGCAGACTAGCACTGTGTCACCTTGCAACGAGAGAAGCAGCACGACGATGGTCAGCGGGATACAGCACACGCACACCAGCACATCGAGCACATGCAGGTTCATGGTCACGATGTTGCTAACAGAATTGACCAGATTGGACTTCATGCAGTACAGAACGAGCACAGTGAGGTTGCTGCTCAGGCCCAGCACTATCTCTAGCATCAGGAAGCCGGTCAGGGAGACCTGGAAGCTGAGGGGGTAGGGGTGAGGTTCGTCCGCCGTCATGGCTGGGCTCACGGTCTCAGTGATGTCCAAGACTGTAACGTTACTCATGGTGCCTTCTTTCTCTTGTGCTGAAGGGATAGGCTTGTGCATTATCCTGTTCCAAAGAAATGGCACAGAATTAGAAAGACAAAATTGCAGAGAGGAAATGTTCATGTGATCAAATGTGGTCTGATGCTTATGAGGTTGTAATATCTCATTTATATATATTAGTATTCTCTTGGGTAACGCAAGTAACCGCAAACATGCTTGTATTTTATTGCTAATAAAATTCATATCTGTGAAACATTATGAGGAAAGCTCTGCAAATATCAGTTTGGTTTTTTTAGGCCATTGTGTTCCACAGCAATGACATGTTTCATGTCTTATCGACTTCTTCCAAATTGATGAATGCAATAAAAGGAAAACGAGAGGGAACAGGAAACTGACTTGGGGCAGAGACTTTTGAAAAGCTACCTTAAAAACATTAAGAGCTACATACACTATTGCCAGGGAGGTTTTTTTTTAAATTGAAAGCATTTTTAAATTAAAATCCTGCCACCTGAACTTCAGGTATGTAGTAATTTCCCAGCATCTTCACACTACCATCTAGATGGTCAGAGAACAAGTGTATAATCAAGCTTTTCCATGTGACACCCTCTTACTTTTTTCAGCCTATAAAGTATTCTGCTTCTTGTCTTGTGCATGTCTTTGGCATAATGTGGTTTTTTTTTTGTTTTTTGTTTTTTCACAAAAAGGTAGACCAAAAGCAGAGGCATTGGGCTAGGGATACAGTGTGAGGACCAAGGGTATTATATAAGGCTGCTTCAAGGTCGCTTTATGGACACTGATGGCCACATAGAGATCAAGGTGACTTTAAAAAAAAAATTAAAAAAAAACCCAGTGAGGTTTAGTGGCAGACTTGAACAGAAGATAACATTTTTGGAGTTGTTTTCAGATATCCAAATGTGTCTTGACAATATCTCCCTAATAATAATTTAACTTACCCCTTTCTAGAGCTCCGTCTCTCTCAGTATCCACAGCCTGTGGTTGGCCCAGAAGAGTCTGGGTGGAGTCCAAGTCGTACATCACACCCAAGCATTTCCCAATGAGAATTTTGCACTTTTTGTAATCCTTGCAGTCCAGTGGGGAATTCACATCTCGTGGTTTCCACAATCGGTTGGCACTTTTTATCTTTTTTTTTTATTTTTTTATTTATTTTTTATTATTTTTTTTAATCAAACTGATTGCAACTCTTGAGCCACAGACGTGTTCTGTTTAACAGGAATAGGCCAGTATCCACATTCCCTGTGGGTCATGGGTAAAACTGTCCTATATCTCTCCCATTTAGAAACCCCTTTTTGTCCCAGATTCATGCAATTAGATACAGTACTAAAACCCATAAAGGAAATCCTGTGAATCGTTTGTAATTATTCAGAGCAAAGTTCATGCGTTGACCTATTAATACATCCACTTCAGGTTTAAAAATAACAGTCTTTAAAGCTTCAGATGGTTCCAGTTATTCACAGGATTCAAATGACCCTGTCCTATATCAATGTGTCTTTCTGTTGGCTGCACCGTATTCCCATAATTAAGATTTTATGGACCAAGCACGGTGATAAGTCCTCATTGATTTGCTGTTGTTGATTTACATAAGCCTCCACCAAGGAAACCAAGGTCACAGTATTGGTGAGGTCAGCCCTTGTGAGTGGTTATGTGTGTGTGGAGGGGGGACTTTCATCCCCCTGGTTAACAGTAGCCCATAAATCCAGATTTTGTCATTGCTGTGGCAAATAATAAATCCATCGCCTTCTACGGAAGTGCATTTAGTCATTTATTTCATGCCGCTGTTGTGCTTGTTCTCGTTCATAAGGACATTTTCCAGCTCCAGTATAAGCTCCACTGAGCAATGTGGATTCATACGCCTTATGGACAGTCAACTTATACAGAGGATAAGTGATGAGTCCTATTGCCATGGGTCCTGTCTTGGCAAATTTCCACAAGGTCTAGGACTGGTGCTTGTGTGGATCACGTATTGCCTCAAAAGCACGTTTCCTTTCAGCTCCATTTCTCCAGATTCCTAACAGGAAGACAAAGCAGAAAAGCCTCGATGAACAAAACAACCTGCACTAAGCTTGTCACCAGTCCCTGACGTAAGAACAGCCATGCATTTCCCATACGTGCTCCTGTTGCCGACTGAGGAAGTGCATTGCCTCTGGATTTGATTATGGTCTCTGTTTTAAGCTAAGAGAAAGGACAGCTGGGGAGCTGCAGAGGATAAGGACCAGAAGCTTGCATCTACTATACATACACACAGCTTCCCACCATGAGCAAGTCCTTTTTAGGAAAGGTGTATGTGATCCTAAACTCTGGGCCAAATCTCTCTCACTGTGTGTTTTCCTGTGCATGTTATTGGATTTCATAATCTAACATTTAATGGAATTGGTGGATTGGGGTCTTTTTAAGGCGATAGTCCTGTAAAATTGTGAAAACAGAGTTCACCCCCAAACACCATAGCCCATCTCTTATTGATGAGAATAAACACAATCTGCTGCTGAGCCCAAGCGGTCCAGTTTGGAGGTGAAGACGGGGTTCAGGCTGGCTGAAAATGTGGAGCGCTGAATTAGAAGCTAATGAAGACTTTGTGTTTGTATTTTACAGGAAGCTCAACATTACCCAGCGAAACGCACAGGAGATTGCTGCACACAGCTTACTGATGGTAACGACTTGTGTCTTATTTCCCTCCATCTTTCTCTCTATCTTTTAAAGAAGAGCTGGTGTATCCATGGGAACCCAAACTCATGAGCTCTGGGTTTCAAATAACACCTCGCTATATTAGTTCCTGCGGCAACAAAACAAGTGACTTTCCAAGATCCAGCTGATCGTCACACAGTACGTGCTTCCTTCTTAATAGTCAAGGTTGTTGATGTCACCAACTTACCTGTAATGTAAAGGGAGTCCCAGCAGGTAGTCGTTTCTTAATAATCTCACAAATCCCAAGTGGCGTCAAGAAATTATGTTGCTTGAGGGTTTCGCTGTATGGTATTTCCCTGAGGTTTCCAGAGTTGCCCTGGAGAGGAGCATTAAACATTCATATTCCTTTCAACAGTCAAGAGTGCCAAGAAAATGAGAATACACAGGCAAATACAGGCAGTCCTCACACTTTCTAGTCCTGTCTTCCTTATCCCTGCTTTCTTTCTCTCTTCTTCTCTCTTACCCACATATATACATAAACACACATTGTTCTCACTATCCGTGCTGCGCTCTTCACGCTGTGGTGTGTGTCAGCGTGTGTGTGTGAAAGCTTGGCTCATCTACCCCAGCACGCTGTTGCACACTCTCACCCCACTCCTACTCTCCCTCTCTCTCTCTCTCTCTCTCTCTCTCTCTCTCTCTCTCTCTCTCTCTCTCTCTCTCAATGCGGAGGTTTTGCAGTGCTACTCTCCGTCCTGATTGGTTTGTTATAATGGAGTTAACCCTTTTGTGTCCTGCAAAAGGAAAGCTCTCCTGCTTTTTGTTTTTCACCAATCCTTGCCAACCTTTAATGGTGATGTGTGCTAGAGATCTGTTTGTGATGTGCATGATGCTTGAATTACTGAACACGTGATTTTGCAGCACGTTTGTGGTACTCTTATTCCATGATCAAAATAGATAGTGTTCCTCTAGGGGTAAAGGGGACAAAGAGGGTATACCGGTAACTGATGAGTAGATTACTTTTGGTGTGTGTGTGTGTGTGTGTGTGTGTGTGTGTGTGTGTGTGTGGTTGATTTGTGCGTGCATTAATATAGAGAGGGTGCCTGATTGATAGCTTCAATTATGTTGGCCTGTCACTTGGCAGAGGGACCCGTCAACTTCAATTCATTTTGTATGGCTCATTTGCCAGGTGAGCTAAAAGCTAGGGGGTGGGGCACAGCTTCTCATTTGAAGAGACAGTTAGAGCATGCTTGGATGTGTGTGTGAATTGTGTCCACAGTTTAATTTAAAGCATTGCTAGCTGTAAACCCACGCTGTTCTTCCTCCCACTCCCAGCTCACATCGACAGGAGTTCCATGTATTCAAGTAGGTGTAGAGGAATAAGCCATTACTACAGAAAATGCTGCTGTTGATCCGAGATATAAAATAGAATTATCTTTTTTTTTAATCAATGATGATAATTTACTTGTGCTAATATTCCGATTAGACAGACCTTCATGTAATTGATCATAAACCTGAATGGTGTTACTGTGGAGTTAGTGCTTGTATGTCTAGGTAGTGTACATATATGCTTTTACTGTGTTGGAAGCCCTTTTCTTTGGAGTACAGGTATTGTATTATTAAGTGGCACACATTCTTCTGTGCTAAAGGCAGTGCACTTCCTCAAACTTTTCACTAAAGACAGACTCAATATTTCATTTGCACATTAATATTTCAGTTGGATTTTCCTGCAGTCCCCAGACGCTTCGGACTGATATTCTGTTATTCTGAGTCATTTTTCTTCCCTTTTGTTCTGCAGTGTGAGAGAGAGAGAGAGAGAGAGAGAGAGAGAGAGAGAAACAGAGATAGGGTCTGCACCAAGTGGGGCTGAATGTTTACTGTATGTAAATACTTTTATGCTACAGTATTAATATTTTTAAATACAGTTTGATACCATATACATTATTGTTGGTCAAAGTAAGAGAGCGCAAAGAATAACACGTGACGGAGCATGCTGTTAAATGACATGAATCCCTGCAATGTGGTGTGCTAGTACCAGAGAGATTAGCTAACACAATTATTTATTTATTTATTAGAATAACACACTGACCCACATTTATTTAAAATACCTATAGCAACATTTACTATTAAGAAACTAGTTCCTGTTATCACTTACAATATAGCAGCTATAAACAGTCATTCGTTCACCAGCTTTTTTTCTTTTGCTTGAATTTAATAAGCCAAAAAACCCAGCTTGTCCTGAAGATTGTCCTGTGACAGAAAAAAAAAAAAAAAAAAAAAAAATTAAAAGTACTATTCCTCAGACTCTCCAGTATTTTAAAAATCTGTTTATTGTTCGATTTAGATTATTAGGAGTTTCCACCATACACGTGCCTGTACGTGAGCTGTTGCAATAAGATGTATAGTGCATTAATATAAAACGTATCACTTGTGGTATAGCTGGAACTTCTGTCATAGCTGCAGGTATAGAAAACTTGAACACCTTCAGATTTGAGAATTCATCCACGCTGTGGTGTGTGCGGACTGATGAACGAGCGTTTTCCATGATTAATATATTCTTGAGCCATTTCAACTCATTAAAGTCTCGTTATTCTAAGCATTCAGTTATTCCTCTTAAAGCATATTATTCAGAAATCACTCTGAATGATTCCATAACTACAGTGAAACTAACACGACATGGTGTGTAGTTGCAAGAGTAAGGAATGTACCTGGTCCAGGGAGTTTGTGGGGTTAAACAGCTTTTGCTTTTAAATTTTAATGAATTTGTATTTTCATATTTTTCACATTTTCATATTTCACAACTCGCTCATAGAGTCCAGTGACAAATTCTGAGTGTTACTACTTTTCTTGGAACTGTGGATTGATTTAAGATTATTAATGTAGGAATTGAGTGGAGAACTCATCACCACCCTCCTGCACTGAATCTTTTTTTTTTTTTTGGCTTATTAAAAGTTAATAAATGTTTAAATGCATTATTCAGCACTGGATATTGCTACACTTCCTCAAAACCCTGCCACACCTTCCTAAACCTGTTCAATTTTGCTGCAGAATGCTTGATGTTTTCACATCATTCATCCCTGCAGTATCTCTCCTGTGCACTGAAGCCTGAGGCAGTGGGATCCCCAGTAGATTAGCCATTCACTAATATAGCTGCCTGCCTTTGTATTACTAAGGAGGCTGACTGTGTTTTAATCAATGGGCTCTTAACACCTACTGTAACTATCTGACTGAGTTCTATCTGAAGGAGCCAGACCTGCAGTGAGGGGACCTGAAACACGAAGGATGACATGCAAGGGTCAAAGCTACACACACAGAAAATGTGGTTTTTTTTCGATGGTTCTAGCTTTCTAAAGAGGATATCTGAACCTTCCGTGAAAGAGAAACTTTCACTGTGTCTCGATTTCAAGGACTTGTTTACTTACACTTGCCATTTTGAGTGTATAAGTGCGTTCACGCTGAGAAGTATGCAGACATCGTGCAGCCGGACAGTGTACTCAAAATGTCAAAATGTTGAGTGTCATCGTGGCTGCATAACAGAAGGTGAGGGACCACCAACCTGATTTCAGGCAGTTGGAGGAGGGTGTGTTAACCACCCGATGGAGATGTAATTTCCAAGTCGCATGTAATATCAATGCACGAGTGAGGAAAATTAAAAAATGTGTTTATTTTTAAAGAGGTGAGCAAGATAGGCATCAAATATTTTTTTGGCCGGTCAAATAATTTCCGGTAAGTGTACAACTTGCCATGTTTGATTTGAGACAAAACTACCTCGTCGAAAATCATGCACTAATGTACACTAACGGAAAGTATGTGAATTGAGACACAGCATTTGTGCAGGGTTCTACATGTGTATAACGTTCCCGGAAGAACAAACCAAAAAACCCTTAGAGTGTTAGGCAGAACCTAGTTTTTTTTGTTGTTGTTGTGGTTTGTTTGTTTGTTTGTTTGTTTGTTTTTTACAAATGGTGTTTTTTCCTAAAGTATTAAATTGGTAATTTTTTTGTTAGTGGACGTCCTCACCTCTTAAAAAGGTTTTATGGTGTTAAGTATGAAAAGATGGAAACCAACTAAATGCTTAACAGCTAAACAAAGTCCTGAGTCCTAGAGCTTGACATCATTTAGATGTAATTTCATTAATATGCACTTTGAGAACCTTGGAAAAAAGCCATTCATTTTAGACAATTTAAATTACTGTCTCCTTCCCCCTCTGTCATGTCCTGAACTCTAAACAGCCCACCACACTAGATCATGTAATTTAATTGTTGATGATTCCCATTGTTGGCTGTGACATTTAGCGTGCCCTTCTTCTCTTTACCAAAGGACAAATGAGTACTAATTTGACTAGGTTTTGAAGAGGTTCCTAGTGAGAGGGAGCATGAAAAAGGACCAACAGATGGGTTTTAATCCTGCTCTGAATTTGAAATGAAACAGTGCTTATTATTATTATTTTTAATCTCCTAAATTGATTACGCTGGGTGAATCTGTTCTGTCTTTTTGCTGGAGCAGAATGAGAACGACTTCTGGGACGTGCAGCACTTCCTGTGTCAGTAAGCTGTGTTTGTGCTGGGGTGTGAGAGAGCAGGGGTAGGCGTGGGAAAGTCCGCCTGCTGCACAGGACACATTCACAAGGTCATCAACACGCTCTTCTTCTAGCCACGTCTGTCTGGGCCAACTGCAGAGTCATGCTGCGAAAAACAGAAGCCGTGATTTGGAGACAAGAGGCGGTTCAGATTCATCACAGGCCAGACCTATGTGAGTGTTACTCTAGTGATGACTTGCAAGGTGATCGTTTCATAATGTTAATCAGTTTGTTTTGTTTTGTTGGTTGGATTTGACATTGATGAGGGCTGACTAAATTCCCAGTGGTGTTACTTTTCAAAGTGCCCATCAAAGTTATTTATTCTGGCAATTTTAAAAGTTTGGCCTTCAATTCCCAGATTCCTGAGAAGAAAAGCCTTATGCAGTATGGGGTCAAGGGAACATAAGACAGCATATCAAATGAAGCTCAGCTGTAAATAGGAACTAAAATGAAACGAACGGGACGTGGGTTCATCCATCATTATGTCAATGTACAGAGCCACGTGCGGTTTGGCTACTGTGGCCTCCCATAAAGTTGCGTGAACGTCTGCTTGCTTTTCCACCCTAGGGACCGAGAAGGATTTTTGTTGAGAATCACATGGGGAATCACATGAACATGTGGACATGTGTCCTTTTAACTTTCCTTTTAGCTTTCTCACGTCAACTCCCCCCCCCCCACACACACACACACACACACACATTTTAGGTACTAGGCCGTAAGACGGTGGTGTTTGCTTACAGGAGTGGATATTGTTTTGCTTCCCTGATTTATACTGTGATTATACTTTTCTCCCTAATGTCAAGCAGTACCTCTGCAAGTCGAATGCCGCGTGAAACCGCTCTGTCTGACACATCACATACAAACAGAACGGGTACATTTGGTGTTGTCTGCAGTGCTCTTCACTGAACCTGGCTGATTCTTCAAGCTCAAGACATCTCCTTGGCTTCCCTTCAGAGGACTCTTGTTAATATTCAATGAGAACTCTCTGCCACAGGGAGAGAATAAGCCAAGTCATGCATAAACATACACTGGGATTTAATTATATTCCTTGGTGAGAGCAATTGAAATTGCCATATGCACGATGTGAGGGTGCAAAGGGGAAATTAGATTTTGGAAGCACCTGAAAGTTAATGCTTTCGACACACCGCAGGGGGATTTGACAGGCATTAGGATTAGGATGCTTCAGTTATCAGAATTCACATATGAGGGATGTTAAGGTCAACAACTTTGGGTAGTATCGGGGGAAATGAAGCACGTAACACAGGAAACCTCGGATTTGAACATCATACAGGTTAAATACAGGAGAGGAAAAGCACGATTAACAAAGGAGTCCTGCTCTGTGTGTGTGTGTGTGTGTGTGTGTGAGTGGCAGGCAGGGTCAGAATATGCGTTGACTGGTGAAGCATAGCAGCAAAGGGGAATTTAGTATTCCACACAGAGGAAGGCTACCTGTCTGAACCCAGTGCAGAAATCCAGCGCTGTAAATAGCAACTAAATTAGCTGTGCCTGAGAGCAGGGACTGGCCTCTCTCCTCGCATAAAAATCATATACCAGGATATATTTTATTTCATTCTGGAGTGCTGTGCAAGGCGTCAGGAAACTCGGGTGAACTGAGACGTAGCCCCACTACACGAGGCACAAATGCACACACTAACCTTCATGATCTTCTGCAGGGTGACTTTCTTTTCCTCATCCTCAGTCTCAGCCAACACAAGCCTCCTTGCTAATGCTCCTTCTTTGTTCCTCATCTCTATTAGCTGAGGAGCCTAATCTTTACTTCGGTCCTTTGCTTTAAAAACATGAAGGTCTCTCTGTTCTGAAAGAGCTGTGGTTACTATCAAGATGAAGTATTGTTCTTTGTCATACCACAGTTCCACTTTTCTCCACTGAGTTATTTTTGTTCCCCTCCGCCAAATTCTATCGCGTGGTCTATCTGTCTGGATGATGAAGCCGCATAGAAATTGAGGCTAATGTGTAAGTGCAGGTGTAAGCTATTTATTGACCTTGAAAAGGCATTCATAATTTCTGTGCCTATTTTGAAGATTAAATCATAAGTAACAAGAGCAATTGTTCTTGAAAAGGGCAAAAATAGAAAATCCTGAGATTGCGCAACGCAATCCATCCAGTTCATTGTCATGGTTACTGTTCAGTACTTGCACAAACGGTCTTATTATGTCGGCGTATTCCTGTGTGTCTGTGTACTTCCGTATACACATGCACACATGCCTACACTTCATTTATACCTTTTACTTCAGTGGTTTGACTTTCAGCTCTTACGAGCGTTTATCAGCACAGGCTCTCAAAGCGTGACAGTTGTAATGAACCTATTAGGCATGAAATTGAGTTTTGTGATCTAGAGAGGGAGGGAAGAGAGAGAGAGTGCATACGCTCTTCATGTTCTCCACATTTTGCTCACAAAACCTAATTAAGCCTTTCGAGATTTGTCTTAACAGAGGCAGGATTGTGCATCGGGCATTATCAGAATTATAACAGCTTGCTTTAATGTCATGGGTATGTCAAATAATACATCACTTGCATTGAATTCAGTTTCCACTTTAAGAAAAGGGAGGTCTTTTTGTTTTTAAATCACAGGTACTAATGTGGATCGGATTACTGTTCTTATAATGTCACTGTGCTCTCTAGAGTGCATTTTCTTAGCTGCTCCTTGTAAAAGATAAAAATGCAAACATGCTTGCCAAAATACTCATCCATCAAGACACAGCTCTTGTACAGAACTTGGAAGCTGACCAAAGTATTTGAACATGAATTTTGTACATGTTAATTATATACATGTCACACACGATATGTTTTATTTAATGTGACCTATAAAACTTAAATGTGGACGGCAGGTTGGTGTGATGGTTAGCATTGTTGCCTCACAGCAAGAAGGTCCTGGGTTTGAGCCCCGGGTTTGCATGTTCTCCCCGTGTCCGCGTGGGTTTCCTCCGGGTACTCCGGTTTCCTCCCACAGTCCGAAGACATGCACATTAGGTGGATTGGCTACCCTAAATTGCCCATAGGTTGGTGTGTGTGTGTGTGTGTGCGTGAACCCGAGCCCCAAGTTAGGGGAGGGTTAGGCGTGGGGCTTGTGACCTCACCCTGTACAATGCACTTAGCTACAGAAATGTCAGCTGAGCCCCGTGACGGCTGCTAGACATCCTATGTGCCGGACAGCATGACAGGCCTAAGAAAAAAACTTAAATAAAAGAAATGCATGTTCAAATACTTCTGCTGCCTTCCAAGGCCCATAATACAAGAGCCTGCAGCAAAGATGATCATAGCTGAACAGTTTTGGCCTTTTTTTTTGCATCTCCCGCCTACCTGCCATGGTTTATTGAGCTCTGTGGTGCGGTCAGCATGCCCCCTGCAGAAGCACAGGCTCTCTCCATGCCCTCTTCCCTGCCATCTGACTCCCCACACTGATATGTGTACACACACGCACACACATGCTAACCTCCATCTGCCCACTCCCACACTGCTTCACCAGCTCAGCGTCGTGGGAGCAGCTTCAGAGAGGTGCGTTCGCAGCTCATTCCTGCACCATCTTTAACACCTGTGTCTCTCTCTCTGTGTTTTTGGCACACGAAGGCAAGCGTTGTAGATTTCGGGCTTTCGGTTTGTTGAAAATTCAACACAGATGGGCTGTGATAAATTCGAATGTATGACATTGGCTGAAAGGTGAACTTACTTCACCACCTCTTTATCACTATTTGTCCATTTCAAAGACATTACAGATTAACGTGCTACCATTTTGCCTCAAATTATAAGAGCAGGACGAGATAGCTAACAGGTGTGAGAAATACAGTGTAATGGCAAGGGGGGGGGACCCTGAAAGAAATCAACAAAATTAGCCATGTGCACTTTCCTCGATCCTGCATATGACTCACATGAGAGAGAGAGAGAGCGAGAGAGAAAGGAGAAGATGGAGGAGGGGGAGCACAGTCACTGAGGTGATTACCTCTTCACTAAAGTGCTGATTGCACACAGTCATTAATCAATGCTTTAATCAGGACTGAATTCTCCGATTATCTGTGAAATTCACATTTGAGTACTTGAAGATTTTTCAGTCTCTGCCAAAGTAAATGTTGCTGGAGGAAGCTGAGCGTCTTCTCTTTTGAAGTAGAGGCGAGAGTATTTTTAGGCATGACACACATACAGTAGCAAAGAAGGCTGGATGGAAAGGCAAGAACCAAGAGAGACTTGGGGAGAGGGAGAGGGAGAGCATGAAGTAATCCAGATTTCGAACTGTGAATTGCAGATTGTGGCGATCTGAATATGGCCCAGATTTTCTTTTTTTGTCTCCCTGTGCGGAAGAACACCTCCAGTTTGTTGACGTCAGGCCTGATGGGGGATGATTGAAGGGCATGTTTCTCACTTCCTCTGCTTCTCTTTTTCCATGACCAGTTTGCCTGGAATACTACTCTCGTTTATCATTGATGTTTACAGAGACTGAGGCTAAACAGTGGGTAATGACTTAATTAAGTGCTTACTTCATACGTATATTATCTACCCGTGGAAGGCAGAGCTGGTATACAAACAATATACAGTATATTGTGTGTGTATGTGTGTGTGTGTGTGTGTA
>JAQMCW010000012.1:9590788-9606626 GCA_030068335.1 Chrysichthys cranchii
CTACTATTCTTGTACCTGACTTTTGCACTTGTACGTCGCTCTGGATAAGAGCGTCTGCTAAATGCCTGTAATGTAATGTGATGTAATGTAATTCAATCTTTATCTTATCTGACTATCAAACTCCTCCAGAAGGCTTTTTTCTTTGTCCATATGGTCCGCTGCAAATTTTAGTCAAGCTTAAAGGAGTCGATTTTGTAGGGGCTTCTTTCTTGGACAGCAGCCTTTCAGTCGGTGGTGATGTAAAACACGCTTGACCGTAGACAGTGTTCCAGCAGCTTCCAGTTCATGGCAGGTCTGTGCCTTGATGGTTCCTGATTTGTTCCTGACCAACAAAACCAATTTCCTCTCAGCTGAGGTGAACAGTTTGGGTTTTCTTCCAGACTTTGGCAAAATTGCTACACCTCACATTAAATTGTATTTGTCAAACAAAGCCTTTTATGTTGTGCATGGAGAAGCTACCAGCTGTAGTCAGTCATGATTAATAACAGGAAGTTAAGAGGCCTTGGCCTTGGCAAGCTAGAGAATATCTTAGAACTTTCAGCACCATTGAAGTAATAATCTAAGTGGATGAATTTTCTGATAAAGATGTTTGTTGTGCCATTATTCTTTCCCAGAAAAAGATTGGTTCATTACTAAAAGCCCAGTATTACCATGACATTCATGTCCATGATGACTGTATGTAATCTTCTGACTGTATCTATCAACAAATGCTTCATTGTTAGCTAGCTAGCACTGGTCAGACGTTTGTTTTGCAGATGGAAACTGGAGGATGAAAGAGTAAACAGCTAATCAAATTTAAATTGTCAAGATTCTGCTGCTTGTGACCAGCTAAATGTACAAAAGATATCAGACAGTGCAGATGCAGGGCACATGGGACTGTGAAGCTAATGCAGCTACTTTTATTGGAGACTTAAAACCATACCAGCAATAAGATGAATCTTGAAATGGCACACCACTTTTTCTTTATTCTTTAAACCCCCCCCCGAATAAGTTGTAAAATGACCATAAAAAAATAGAAACCATACTCAAACTGGACAACAACTCCTCTACCCTACAGGGTGTAATACCGAGCCATTAACATTCATTTTTTGAACCACAGCTTTCTCCATCTAACTAGTTCGAAAAGACACTTGCACTAAGCAGCTAGTTATTTCCTGTTGTTATGGTAATTTAGATGGCTACTGTTATCATCATGTAAGCTACTTTACACTGTTACATATTGTATACAAGTAAACACTGCATTTGTGCATTGCATCTAACATATTCGAGTAGTTTACAACTGCTGCAGATAAAATTACATGCATGAAAACTCATTAAGTTTTGAAAACTTTAAGGTTCATGAAGTTAAACCAACTAGAGAGATTAGCTTGCTACCAGTCTAAAGTCATAGCACTTTGTTGCAAGCATGCCTGAAAGAATCACATTTACTGTAATGTTACAAAACTCTAATTACATATTTACGTGTGCTCCTGTGAACCTTGGATTACTGCAAAGGCCAGTGAGAACTGCCTGGATAACTTCAAAATATCCTCAGGTTTACCATCATATATATCATATATAAACTTAGGCAGAAATCCTAAACTTAGTCACACCAGAGTTATCAGGACACTACACATGCAACACAAGTTTATCACCCAAACATGAAGCTTTCCCACATGCTGAAGTAATTGCTAACAAAAACAGCAGTTATCAGAAACACCCACTTCAACACCAGAACAACATCTTGCAGAGGCTCATAAAAGGACTCCAGCACAAGGGGGATCTCCCAGACAGGCGTCTTGGGTAATTGCACTGCTTTGCCACTCTCCGAAACCCCGTAATATATTTATGAGCCCACAGAGAGATGCCCTGCACATGTGTGGTGGCATACTGCAAATGCCATTACATACACCTTTAGTGCAGATAGGCAGCCACTGTTTGCTAATCACTGAAGAAATAAATAGCGCTAAGTGAATTAGCCATGAAAGGCCTATGCACAAGAGGCTCTTGTGATCAGGAGTGTTTCCTGGACTGCTAGGTCACATTCCTCTGTTCACAGGTCATTCTGAGGGGCCGCACTCACAAGCACAAGTGACCTGACTGGTATGTTGTGACAGCGAGTGCTGATAATAAGATTTTTTTCTGTGCAAGGTGGAGAGAGAGCTTGTCTGAGCTTGTGCCATCCTGATGATTGACATATCTGACCAGCACAATTTTGTGAACAACACAAAGACACGTCAACATCTCAGAACTGATAAGAAAAACTAAACGGACAGCCGGACCATGATTCCAAGGGTTATGTTTAAATATTAAAGTGTCCAGTGAAATCTTTGAGGCCTAGTAAATTCTCTTGTAAATCGCCTTAAAAAAAGCACTTTCTGTGCTTATGATGGTGTATCAATAACCAACCCCACTAGGGCAACCATCATTTAAAACAGGCTGCCAGGGCTAGTTAGAGCCTAACAATGATGCCTTCATGCCCTGAAAGGCTGACCCAGACCCATTATCAACTGTTGCTGAAACTGTAGTTAAACATGGCAGTTCAATTACTAGGTCATTATCAGCATGTAAGAATCTTTCATATGTGGCAGTAGACGTAGCATCTTCACTTTGATCCAGTGTGAGAAGTAGGGAGGGTGACGAGTCATTGGACTATAAGGAGGGCTCTGTGTGGAGGACGTTAGTCTCTGAGTTTTGCAGTCTCAGCACTTGAATCATCAGTTTCAGCTGAGCCATGTCTATTGATTCACCAAAAAGGTGACTAAGATTGCTTTGTGCTTCTTAATATATTTAGCAGTCATCGCATGATGTGGCCATTTGTGACAAGCAAAGTGTATAGGCTGTGATGTTTTGTTCAGTTTTGAATAAGTGCCTAAATCTGACAACTGTAATCAGAATTGCTGCATAGTCAGTGCAGGGAATATTCAAACCAGACACTGCATCCTTAAGATGGTCAGTGCTGAGGCAGTGAGCGCGTAGCTGATGCCCATCTTTGGCTTCCAGGGAATTGAGTGGGAGTCTTGCAGCAAGGCTCAGTTAGCTACTATGTGTATAATGAAAAAATGAGGGATCCATCATGTGGAGGGAAGAATCCAGTCCCTGAACTGAGAAGTAGTGGAATTCCAGCTAACATAGTCGAGTAAACTGAGAAGAGCATACAGTATAGTAAAGGTAAACTGCTTGGTTGGTCAGTGGTCGATGTGTATGATGAGGAATACAGCTAAGCTAGCAGGCTTAGTAGTGGAAAAACCCATATATCTCCTGTAATTTTCATGACCTGCAGTACCATACTAAAATGTGTTTGGCTTGCCAGTCACATGGTCAACCCAAATTCAGATTTTTTTTTTTATGAGGTGTTCAGCTTCAGGGAATGCAGCTGACCATTTTCAAGCTCAATACAATCAGATGATTTCCCTAAGAAGGACATTAAAATATAATAATCTTTTATTACGTTCATGGTTCTTTCATTTACACCAGGAAGCATGGTCCACACTGTGCTCATTCAGATTTCTGAATGTTTCTATTATTTCAAAGGCTTTTTTCCTGATACAAATCAGGCATCTTGTGTTTTACTTTCTAAGGTATCGAAACTGTATTGGATGCTTCTCCATAAACATTACTGGAGACTTTATTGTAGCATCCTGTTTTCTTGTTACTCTCCAAAACAGTCACTCCTGGCAAACCACAGCTCAGCACAGTTAATTCCACTCATAATCCATTCAGTTCATAATGGGACTGATAACTAGCTGAGAAGCTGAATCAGGTGTATTAGACCATGGAAACACTAAATTGTGAAGGGACACAGTAGATCCCCAGGACGAAGATTGAAAAACTGTGGCAGATTCTCTACGTCAAAGCTTTTACATGTTTCAAGCCCCATGCTTTTTGTGCTGCATTACAAATTCTAGTATAAATTAGTTTCAGAACAGTAAAGACAGTAAATGTTGCATCAAGTGGATTTTCAAGTAATTTAAGACTTGTATGTATGCTAACCAGTTTTACTGTATGTATTGTTATAGAGCCCTCTGGAGGTCATTTTGGAGAACAGCACAACAGGTGAAATGCATCAGTCTGGAGTGTTAGATCACAATTTAAATTTTGACACTGATAGCATGATAGTTATACCTGAGAAGCTTGTGCCCTACAGACAACGTGACAAAAGGGCAGCAGTCTGTATGTTTCTTTTTTTGTGTGTGTTTGTGGTCTTCTGCTCGGATTTGATCAGGGTGCTATGTGGTCATTAGTCCTCATCTATGGACTGAGGATGTAGTTGTTTCCTGCTTTATATCATGAGAATCAAAGCAACCTGCTGATATCGAAAGAAAGCCCTGTTATTGAATCATTTCCCTCCTTTATTTACTTACATATTAATTGGGGTACTTTTGTTCTTTAGAGGGAGCTTTATGGCAGGGTAAAGATTTAATTAAAGCCTTCAAAGAGTACTTGACACAACAGGAGGCCCACCGTTCTCTAGAGCATTACCTCATTAATTAGATTCTCTATTGTTTTGATGTGCACAAGTTTCTGTGGAAACGGCCGCCATGGAAATGAGACTGACAACCGCTGTGCTCCCTCTGAACCATGGATCAAAAAGCCACTGACATCACCTGCAATGACCAAGCATGAAGCACACCTAAGAACACCTCCTATCTAGTGGGAATCTAGTGTTGCTTGAATAATAGTGGGGATGCAACCCTCAAAGTATGGTATTTTCTTTAAGGGCAACCTGAAAAAAAACTGACCATTTTCCTGTGCACATTCAAGTATTAGGCACTCGAAAAACATAATGACAAAAAAACATAATGAAGACTTCTGGGAGTTTCATGCAAAAAAATCAGTGTAACAGTCAGAGTCTCCAGAAGAACTGTGACAGATTCCAAGATGCTCAGAAAAATTACAGCTCATTTCCTTATAGATGAAAATGTATACATTTTTATTTTAAAAAAAGCACCTTATATAGTATATAAAATTTAAAGTTACATTAAATATTGACTTTGTTTAGTTGATTATTGTTTACTTCATGTTGTACTATTTTCCTTTTAAAAATTAAGACTGAATTTTTTGTCATCCTGACTTTATAGCACTTCTGTGCATGTGCCTAAGACTCCTGCACAATACTGTATGCACTAAATGGGAACAAATTTCAGCAAACCAAAGCAAGTGAGTGTACAATAATTTTAAAACTTTATTTATAATATGATACAAGTATATTTTGTGCAAGAACTGAATGGGAACATGGACCTGTACATTATCAACAACTCTTTATCTCTAATGTGTTGGCAGCCCTGCAAAGCACAAAATAAACTATACAGTTTGGCCATGATTGTGAGTAAAGTATATATAATTTTATACACAATATATCAGTTTGTATACATTTACTGGTTGTACAAGTTTATGTATGTACGTAAAGTGCAAAAACAAAACACTTACAGTGAAGGCATGGCCCTGAAGTGCTGTATGTGAGACTGAATGTGTGCTGTCATGTATGTATGCATTAATTTGTGATCAAGTAATTGTGTATGTGTGTGTGTAGAAGCATGTTAAGCACTATAATATGGCCAGTTGGAGGGTGCACACACACCCATACGCACGTCGCCCGTGCTCCCACACAGTTTGTGGTCTAGGCTGGTTTCTCGGTGTCTACAGAACACAACCATTCCCAGGTCGCTGATGAACGTGAAATTCAACATTTGTCCATTTGCAATACAATGAGTCTGTGCAATATCTTGAGTTATACAACATAACTCATATGAACAACTGCAAAACAAGCTGATTAGCATCTAAAAATTCCTCTTTTTACATTTAAAAATATACTTTTTTTTTGCTATATATATACTGCTCCTTTGCTCTCACTAAAATAGCACCACAGGGTCTCACCTTTCAAGCATAGAAATACAAAATTACCTGAAAGTACAAGTGAGCATTTTTTTTTACTTTGGAAGAATAAGGCATTTTCATAATTTTTTTGAAAGAATGAATAAGAAAAATATATGCGCTGTTAGTTTAAATAGATAATATGCTTCATAATTATATATATGTATGTATGTATACATACATACATACATACAAACACACACACATACACGAAGTGGGGTCTAAAAATGTGACCACATGGATCTTTTTTCCAGTTGAAACCGGAAATAATCAGAAGAATTTAAAAATATTTCAAACAGAGAAAGTAAATTTTCAATATCTCATATTTTTATTCAACATTCTGCATTATTTTTAGGTGCCTATTTCAATGCAAGCATATTTGAAACAGAAGAAGCAGCTTTTATTTGTCACACATACTGTTCAGCACAGTGAAATTCTTTTCTTAGCATATCCCAGCTTGTTAGGAAGTCTGGGTCAGAACCCAGGGTCAGCCATGACACAGCCCCCTGAAGCAGAGCGGGTTACGAGCCTTGCTCAAGGGCCCAACAGCAGCAGCTTGGCAGTGTTGGGGCTTGAACCTCCACCTTTCTGAGCATTAGCCCACAGCCTTAACCTTTGAGCCACCACATGCCCACATATTGACCATTTTAACTGCTTTGTACTAAAGGTCAGATTTTCCTGATGCCTATGTTCTGTGCTCTGCTGAAGCACGTGTATAGATGACACTCCTATGGATTTGAATTAAAATGTATCATAAGATTTTGCATAAACTTGCAGAGTCCACGCCTGCTCAAGTGCACACGGCTATCAAAGAAAAAGGGCGCAAACCAAATACCTAGGAAGTCTGGAATTTATAATTATCTCAAAGTTTAAGATACTCAATTTGTTGAAAACAATATGGTCTGTAATGAAATTTGTTGTATTAATTTAGATGCAAAATAGACACTTTTCACTAGTGGTCTCAGCCTTTTGGACCCCACTGTACACGTGTGTTTGTGTGTATACAAGTGTGTATCGCTGTAATGACTCTTTCTAGATTATTCTGTTTTAATAATCAAAGTTAAGTCTCCTCACTCCTACAGGTGGATAGATGGCATCATGTCAATCACTCCCAGTCCTGTTTCATGGCTAGTTCTGCTGAGAACCCTAAAAGAACAAAAGCATAGAACCAAGACAAAGCAGAACAGGGAATTGGTCATTTACAATTGTGGTTAAGTGATCCAAAACCTAGAATAATAGATATATAAGTGCTAATCTTGTCCATTCTATAAGAATTGTCTACAAGAAAAGTTCATTTCACCGAGTTGGTTCTCTTGCGTTTCCAACAATCTGGGTTGAGGCGTTTTTGCTCCTCAGCCAGCGCTTTAGCCTCCATGGTGTACATCCTTCTCTCCTCGTTCTTCATTTTCTTCCACTTGTCACCCAGAATCACACTAATAGCTCTGGTGGTGAAGAGAAATTTTCTTAATAATTTCAGCTTGTAAGTCAGAAAAATATGGAAGGGGTATTACACTACTGCTTGTAGTGTAATAATAATACAGTACTAATAATACAGTAATGTGTGCAGAACGTATGTGACATTAGTTAGGTAGCGTGTGCTAGCATGGAAAATAGTCTGTATTTTTCATTTAATTACTATATTTATCTTTCTTAAATACACATCAGAAGTACACAGTATTATTATATCCTTAACTACAGTTAACACTTGCCTGTTATCTTTCCCAGGATACATCTGCGTGTACTCCACTCGATACTTCTTAGCAAAGAGCATGAAAGCGTTCATTGGCCTTTTACATTTTGTGGGTGTAGCTCCACTTCCCCCTGAGGAGTGGCTACGTTGTGACTTGCTACTGGGGGATTGATGGGAAGAGCCAGAGCGCTCCTGCTTATCACAGTCTGGGCTCACAGTGCCCCCGCTTGACTGGGATGCTCTTCGCTGACGTGCCATACTGCTCAGCACATACACAGCAGAGGAATCCAGAGGGGTGAAATCGTAACTGCAGGGAGAGGTAAAATGCGCTGTAGGCCTTAGGCGCATCTACATGGGGCACCGGTTTAGGTTCTCAACAAACATTTGTATACGCTACATGCAAGATTGCCTTAAATTACCATTAGTGAGGATTCTGACCAATAACCTTATAGTAGAAATTAATGCGATTCCAGTGACAGTATCTACCTCCTGAAGGTGTCAAAAACTGTTGAGTCATCACAGTTGATGGCATCACGGTGTCCTGGAGGTAGACACAAGTCCCCAACCTGCATTTCATAACAGGGAATACCATGCTGCACCACTGTAAGGCTCGGATAAAAGGAGGACCAACCTATATTGTGCACAAATTAGGTGTGGTCAGTTTAACAATTAAACATAAGACAGAAAGTCATTGATAAGCACAATCATGTTATTCATAGTCATTAACATTCTGAACGGGACCATAGGGTGTACGTTCAGATGAGGCTTATTTATTTAAAAAATAATGTGGCACTGGCTAGTATGCTCACTTACCTTTATTTTTCACATAAAATGGATGATCCAATTGGCACTCAGCAGTTAGAAGACCAGCATCTTGAGAACCAGGGTCAAAGGTTAGTTTCAGGACTGACTGGCCAAATGACACAGTCTCCTCCAGGGCCACAAGTTTCAACCCCTCACATCCGTATGCCTGTAAAGTAAACCCAAGAGGTCACTGTCAACACTGTCACAATCCTCTTTATAATAAACCCTTTTAAAGGAAACATAACGATATCTGTTTAAGGTGATCTTAAATCTGGCTAGTTTCAAGTAAGATGGCTTGTTATTTGCTTCACTGTTATCACTGGACACTATCAAGAATGACATGTGAGAGCACTTTATAATACATATAAAGCCTCCATTACTTTAATGGGACTGAGATGCATGCCCCCTTCATCATCAGACTCATCCTGAGACTCAGCCACATCCTCTACCTCCTGCCACTCCACATTTGGCCCTTTGTGAAAACGCAGGCGTGTGCCTTTAAGAGGGGAAAAAAAGAAGAAGAAGAAAAAAGAAAATTAATGACTTTGGTCTATGAAGATAAATCTTTGAGTATTTGTATCTTCCTGTCCATTTTGCTGTAGGGAAAACCTGAATACAATTCAAAAGAGCAACATGAATTATGCCCCAAAATTGGAGGGTGGAAAAAAAAACAAAAACATGCAACTTGAATGACTGTGCCTACACCCCTCCCCTGACCCATGCTCTTGTTTTGTTCATTTTGTGTTGTAGTGGCAGAGATTAAACAGAAGAGGGTGCTACTTCCGTTTCAACTTCAACTACTCATTCATAAAATGGCTGATGTTCAGCTAACACCTCTAAAAGATCGCAGAGGTTGGCTGGGTTTCCCAGATAACTGAAAAAACCTCTCTAAAATCTGAATTTATTACAAAAGTATTCTGCTTTTTCTTTGAGATCTTACTGATCTGTAACCTCAGGCCAAAGGCCATTACAAGTATCTGACAGCATGTGTTTGAGTATTTATGGGCTTTACCTTTCAGAAAGCAATGCCAGACTGTGGAGGGCCAAGAATGGGACCATCCCATGTCATCATCATCAGAAAGTGAAGACATACAGAATACCCCAGACTCGGACTCACTGCTAGCCTAAAATAGGTTCAAAATCAGCGCTGATGACCTTACACAATAAGCTTCTATGCCTGTAAAGTAACTGCCAAGCCGTGAAATCATAAAACTGCACACAACATGTAGCCATGTGCTTATTTGCTCTAATTATTCAATTGTAAACTGCTGCTAAAAACTGTACCCTCGTGCGGCGACGCTCTCTCATGTGGCTATGAGCAGGACTGGGAGCACTGCTGGAGGCCAGCGGAGGTCGAGCGTAGGAATGTAAACTGTTACTGTGGGCAAAGATGTGCACAGGCGAGGACCTGCAGACACAAAATATGTTCAGTAAGACAAAGGGAATCAGTTGAGCACTTACAGAAAATCAAACCTTTTCAGAAGCATACTGAGTGATCAATAAATGTTTGTACTGGAAAGTATTGAATAATGCTGTAGTAAAATGTAATATAATATTTAAAAAATAATAAATGTCAATGTATGCAATCTTGTTTTTTTATAAATGACATCATATATTGATTTTCATTACGGATTCTACAGCAATTGCCATTTCATAACTTGCATTTTCAGTTCAACATTCTCCAATGAACTTCCTGCATGTTGCTGACCTAGGGTGGGGTGCATTCTGCAGTAAAGGACTTTGGGGACTGGTAGCGATGTTGGCTAACTCTGTGAGCCAGTTTGTGTGGGAGACAATACTGCTCTCCAACTGTGGGCTCCAGCCTTGCTCAGGCCTCTCTTCGTGCGACACACCCGGGGCCACCTGGAAGACTACTGGGGACGACTGGTCGTCCTGCACTTCCTGTAGTTCTGGCAAGTCATCTGTAAAAAGAGGTACAAAGAAAGACCATCTAGTCCGCATAGACAGCACTGTAATTACATGTTCAGCTGTACCTCTATTAAAGAACATTTATCTAAAAATACTCAGCAGTTCACAGTTCCCATAGGCCAATCAATATAGAATTTCACACTAGTAGACCGACTGATAGCCACAAAGACTAAGAAAAGAAGTCAGTTATGGAATCACCATAGTCTATGGGGCCTTCAGTAGAGGGGCAGGCTGGTGAAGATGGCAGGTTCTCATTACACTTCAGCAGGTCAAAGCCCTCATCCATGCCGGAGCAATCTGTCTTGGATTCCTGGACTCTTTTAGGGACTGTCTTTACCTCCCACACCATATTACACCTTGTCACATGGGCAGGCTGAATACACATGCAGGGAAATAAGGCTTCAATGTGGTGTGATTATTGCGCAAATATGGCCTATACAGGAAAAGTGGCCCTAAAAAACATAAATAAAACACTACTACTACTACTAATAATACTTATAATAATTCTCAAATAACTCTTATGTGCACCTATTTTAAATTATTTTCAAATGAATTAATGAACTCACACGATCAAAATCACTTAATTATTTATTAAACCAACACGAGAACTTATTCTTCCTTTGATTTTTTTGACATTTTTCCCTACATACAGTAAGTATGTCAACAACAACGGCCATGCTGGCTATTGAGTAATCTCGTTCCTGCTTTAAAAACCTGCTCATCGCCGTGGCCATGTGACTGTAAGACACAGCAAGGACAAAGCGATACGCATTCTGAAATGAAACCTGCAACAAAATTGAGTAAAAGTGAGAAGTTTTTATTAAGGAAACGCAATAGCTTTGTTTGCGGACTTCCAGCCTGGTCACGTGACCCTCTTGCACGCAACCTTGTTTATAAACGCAGGAGAGTTGGCGCATGCGCGGCTGTGCTCATTCATTCACAACTGCGTAACAACAGTCGACTCCGAACAAGATATTTAATTTCGACTACTGATCTCGGGAGATCTGCAACAACACTCGACGGCAGTGAATTAAACTCACTGTGATACGATGATGGTTTCGAGTTAAAAAACAAAAACAAAACGAGAGGTTTAATGTTTCTATTTGCAGCCAATACACACGGGACCAAAATACAGTATATAATCAGCTGTTAACAATGTCGATATTTTTTCGTGTGATTTATTTACCAAACAGAGAGCCGTGAGATCCGCCCGACTCTCACCGAATGAAGACTCGTTTACACGCAAAGTTGATTTTTTTTTTTTTTTTTTAAAGAAAGGCTACGTTACACACTTAGTCAAACAAAGTATTTTCCAGCCGTGATTAGTACAACAATAAGAACATGACACATATTTGTCCTAAAAAATTAAACATCTCAGACAGATAAAGTTTCAGATTAAGACAAGAAACGTTACTGCGGTGAAATCGTTGTGCTCGGTGAGATGTCAACAAGCCCCTTACTTCTCACTGAACTGTAAACAAAAGAATGTCAACAAGTTGAGACATGGCGGCGCTCGAAGCCCTTCCGAGTATCGCAATGAATGAAGGAACATTTTGTTCTTATTATAGACGAAACATGGTATAATCATGAACACGACAGCTAGCTAGTACT
The DNA here is from genome assembly GCA_030068335.1 of Chrysichthys cranchii. Taxonomy (NCBI): domain Eukaryota; kingdom Metazoa; phylum Chordata; class Actinopteri; order Siluriformes; family Claroteidae; genus Chrysichthys; species Chrysichthys cranchii. The sequence continues at coordinate 9,602,676 of JAQMCW010000012.1, forward strand.
TACAGCTGGTTATAACTAGTCTGTTAGCAAGGTAAGTTAGCTTGCTACAATGGCTGGCAAGTTACTTAGCCACAAGCAAAACAACAAACGTCGTAATGAAAAAAAAAAAACCTGATCTAACGCTACACAACGCTGTCGTTTGAAAACGAAATAACGAATGACAACCTTTCAAATCGCTCGAGTAAAAACAACTGTTTATTAAAACCCCCGTGTCCATTTCCACCGACCGTCATTAATGTTTCCCTTCTTTGTAATCGTTCTCTAAGTTTTCACTTACCAGACCTGTCGCCATTACCGAGTATCTCTAGCATTCTCTAAGAAGGCAGGACCGAGTACTTTTAGAGCGCCTCGCTTATTGGTCAATCGTTACGTCAATATACTGTACTCGAGGCGCGATTGGTCAGCTCTGGGCGCACTGCACAGGGCGTGACTTGCTTTATTATTGTTCTGTTGATTGGTAAGATTTTCATGCCCGTTACATTTAATAGTGCACTTCATTGGCCGTGTCACTGCATTTTCCCCAGTCTTCTCTTTTGTTTTCGTCTTTGTTTACATCAGTATCAGCAACCAGCCAGCACTTTGTTCAAAGTTTGTTCTCTACCTTAAGTTCAAATTTCCCAACAGAGATTATGTGCCTTGTACTGTTTAATTCACCCCATAGAAAATAGCAGACATTACTGCAATTTAATACAAAAATTGTATTTTATTTGAATGGAAAATGAAATAATCACAGACAGTAGTACTAGTGCCTCTGACATTAAGAGTAGACCTTTCTACATGAATGGCATTAAATAGAGAGCAGTAATGCAAAGAGCTACTTTTGAACATGGTAATTCAGATAAATGTATAAATATAAACACAGGTCGGTAGTTAAAGTCTTCAACGAATGTACTGCTTATAAAACAGTGAACAGAAAATCCTACAATGAAAGCACACACTTGAGGTGGGCCACTCGGGGACGCGAGCTGTGGACTCTCACACAGTGTCCTGGTGCAACATGGTTATGAAGACATGGATCAATCTCATCCCAGCAATGTTATTGGGGAAAAATGCAAAAAGTAGATACTTGCTGGTGGAGCAAAGACATCATAATACTGTAATGGATGGAATAATGGATAACAGCACTACAACTGGTGGCACATATTGCAGTTCAGAAGTAAAACTTTTAAAGGCAAAAGAGCATATTTGAGTAAAATAAAGTAATATGCCATAACAATTGTTCTTGTTATTTTTAACAAAAACATACACACTGTAGAAAATAATCAGCAACAGAAAGCTATCTTACGAACATTAAATATGTTTTATTCCACTCTGAAAGACTGGGGATTAATAAATAAATGGTAAAATAATGTATATGTACAACGAATACGCTACCGTTGAGACAGTACTTTAAAATACGACATGGATTCTCCTTATTCATGAGGGAACTAAAATTCTACACTACTGTGTACAGCATAAATGAATGTGCAATTTTTCTTTTTTCCATGATTCTTACAGCAAAGTGCAATCTGCACACACACACACACACACACACACACACACACACACACACACACATTCCCTTTTCTGTAATCAAACCATTACAAGTTTATATTTGAATGTTGCACATCCTGTTTTAACACATGTTACTAGGTTTTGGTTTGTATTATTTTCATACACTCACACACAGGATACTCCCAAATGTATGTTTGTGTGTTTGCTCTTTCTGTGAATATAATCAATCAAGACAAAACTTGGGCATATTGAAATTATGATGTGTTACGAACATTGCCATTTGTACTTCAGAAATGTACAAATAAGAGTTTGAAATACATGACAAATAAGTGACAGGAGATTTCAAATTCTTTCTGTCAAAGCCTGAGCTCAAAAAAAAACAACAACAACCCTGTAAAAAAATGAAACAATCCTAGTCGAACACTTCAAAATAATATCCTGCAATGGAGATAATGACATTACTAAATAGCTGGATAAACAATTCCCCCCCCCCCCCCGATATATAACAAAACACTTTACTAACTAAAAATGAAACTCTTTTTTTTTTTTCAAACCTTATGTAACCTCTTAAGTTTATCCTACATGTAAAAATCACGATCACTGACACGCCAGAGCTTCACTTTTCGATGCAAAACAATAACTTTGAAATTCAAAAGTTATAATCATATGGCATCTGAACAATGGCGAGAGACCTGTACACACCATTATTTTATCTTTTCAATATGTTGCATTGGAGCGTTTGTTTGTTTGTTTGATTGAATTTTGTTTTTAATTTTATGCACTTGGCTCCTCTATTTCCATTTGACTTCCGAAGAGGGTGACTAACTGCTCTTCATAGTTAGCGATGTTGCGTTTCATGATGTCCATGCACGGCCCCAGTAACCTCTCAAATGCCTGGACGTCCATTACTGTGAAAGGCATCCAAGAGAAAGTGACAATACTACATCCATTATAATATAACACCTACATGATATGTCTACCAGTTCCTAACTCAGACTTTAAATCTAATTTAAAGCATTAGTTTTACCTAAGCACTTGACGTTTTCCACGGCATATGCAGAAGCTGCCCTTGGTTTGTTCGTTACAAGAGCTAATTCTCCAAAATACTGCCCTCTAGTGCAAGTGGCGATGTCCACCTCCTCTTGCTCTGAATCTGTCTTCAACTGTTAACAGACATCCCAATAACATTAATCTACAAACAGAAAATTCCTTAACATCATTTAATCTTCCAGAAAGTCTTACAGTGAATTGTACTGGGACACTGCGAGAGTCTGTTCCAAAATGACAGGGTATCACTAGCATATTTATGAGATTCAATGGATCTGAAAAGAATATACAATACAGCAAAAAAGCATGAAAATGTCAAAAATAAAGTTAAAAAATAACTTGGCAAACAGGACAATTTGCCAAGATATTCAGCAGGATAATTCACCCTGCAGCACTGCTCTGATCCATGTAGGCCCCACCTCGCAACATACAGGACCTGCTGATAATATATATACAAATACTTCTACAATTACAAGTTTTAACCTTTCCTGGTCTTGCCTCGTTCGTAAGGTGGGGAATATGACCACTCTGTCATTAAAAGGCTGACGGGTCTTGTCAATTAAAGTATTGCTCACACCAGTCACCGGGGGAAAAGCCAACTAGTGTTGTTGAATGTTGCATTTGAAACAATCCCAGAGGAAAGAGAGAAATACCCTTCATGGCTGGTCAGAGGACTGAAAGGAGTTAAAGGAGAGAAAGCAATTGGTGTCTGAGTCCCCTCTGCTTACAGGAAATGGTGTCAAGGTGAAGAAAAAGAAAAGGAGGAAATAACAACGAGCAAGGAGCGCAAGAAAGTGAAAAAAGCTTAGTCTCAGCTCCTCAGGGCCTCTGCCTCGAGGAAGCGCTTTCAGTGCACAGAAGAAACGAAAAGTCTGTTAATAGGAGTGAATTGGTTAAAGGTCCACTATGTAGGATTCAACGACTGAAAGCCCCTCCCTTAGCCCTCCCTTTTCAAGCACATATTAGAATGTACAATGGCCGTCAGGTGCCCGTGGTGTACTTTCAAGTACCGTATTTTCCGGATTATAGAGTGCACCGGTATATAAGCCGCACCGACTAATTTTCAAAAGAAAACCAGATATTTCCATATATTAGCCGCACCGGACAACAAGCCGCAGGAGCATATATGGCACATGAAGACTCTCTACATAGCTGAATGATTATGCTAAAGCAATTATAATAAAAATATAATTTTTAGCACATAAAAGACAGTGCTTTATTACACCCTGCCTGCAGAGGCAGCATAGTTCTTAAACAGAACTTGTCTGTATGCAAGCACAGACTTGCATCTTAAAATACCCAAGGCTGAATGAGCCACTTCACTCAAGCAAACCAGCACCTCACAGATGGTGAAGACACAAACACATACAGAGAACACTCAAAATATCCCCCAATTAACAATAACATAAC
>JAQMCW010000012.1:9617951-9634442 GCA_030068335.1 Chrysichthys cranchii
GTGTTTTTCCTTGGTTTTACACTATTTTAAACCCCCCCCCCCCCCCCCCCCACACACACACACACCCTTCACATCACCGGACAACCTCTCCCCCTAATTAGTCCATTACTGAGAGGATGGACTGTACTTGGAAGTACGCTTCAGGTGTCTGACAGCCACCGTACACTCTAATACACACTTGGAAAGGGAGGGATAAGAGAGGGGTATTCAATCGTTTCAAATCAACTGAATTCTACATAGTTGACCTTTATAATCAGCCATGGTGAAATCTGATTAATTGCAGTAATCAGTCAATTAGAAGTTATGGAGCCTGTGTACACTGGATCTTAAACATAAGATTTCAGTGTCTTAAAACAGAAATTCAAGTCAGGTAGATATCTGAAGAGCCACTGATTGCTCCAGCATTAAGACTACTTTTTCAAACTTCTATTGAACAAAAGCTTGGAATAAAATTATACTACTCAAAGCAGCACATACTAATGCACTTTTAACTCTACACAATTAATTCTAGACCACATTGTAGACTATTAATGTAAGCTCTGTAGACTATTAAAGTATTGGTATTGCTATATGTTAGCTAAATGCTGCACAGTATGACTGTCATCCTGCAACACTGATGAGCCTTGTAGAATGAAAAGCACTGCAGATCATGTGTGATGGGGAAAAGCCTGTCACAGTTATTTCATAATCCCATAATCGCTATTATTTTATCTTATCTGGATTATTTGACATGATCTTGAATAATCATTGGGTTCCATGAGTCCAGCTATTTCAATACATATATACTATGTATATTTTACCCATTATTTTCAAAGATGACTTTTAATCATATTTTGTTATAAAACACAATAATATTTAGTGATTCTCATTCAATCAAGCTAAAGCTTAGTAGACTAAAGTAACTAAAGTGATGAGCTATGACAGCCCATGTAATTTTATCATGAGTAAAGGTGCTGTCAGCAAACCAAAGCAAACCACAACTATCTATTTTTAAACCAAGTTTTAGTAATCTAGTATAGAGTAGTACATTAGTCACTTTATAGTTCTAGTTTTTGTTCTAGTACATACTTAAAGGTGCAGTCATCAATTCTAATCCAAGACACTTTTTGTCGATTTCAGCGAGTGTCTCCTCATGGTTCACTAGCTGTATCTTCTATGTGTGAACAAAAATAAATAAAAAATTTGTAAAAAATTCACAGCCCTAGAAAGAGAGTAGCTCAAGCTCAGCCAAACAACATTATTCCAGCCAATTATACCAAAAAATACTGCAAAAATAAATTACCATAAAATAAAACTGTTAAATGTCTATCGTACAAAATACTATAATAATAATAATAATGTTGCTATTATCATTGATATTAATATTAATATTAACCCAATATTTCTATTCATCAGAACACATAATTTCACAACCATGACACTCCGAATAAGGGGCATGAATAAGACTGGAATTCCATATCTTTGCTTATCATGATTATTACACATTTGCCTAACTGCAGTAATAAAGCTAGCAGAAATAAAATATGAATTTTGGGCATTTCAATCTTGTTTTTAATAGAGTGATGCACTCGCATGAGCTCATCTGTCAAGTAATGATCTTTCTATGCCTGTCCCATAACAACTATCAGGTCCCAACTATCTGCAATTTTGATAATCTTCTAATTTTTAATGTTAATACCCTGTTACTGGGCTAATCTATAATAATATAAAGTACTGTACATTATAACAATCCAGTGTATGTGTGTAGTCTGTATGTGTGTCATGTTCTGGTTTGGCATACAGCAAATGTATATTATTTGGTGGGGTTATATGTGCACATGCTGTTTGGGTCTTTGAAAACAGATCATTTATGACACACACATGAAAGATGAATATTTGTAATTCTTACTATTCTCACTCGAGATACTCTGACCAATTTTTTAAAGGAACAAAATGCACATTCAATAAATCCTTACATTACATTACATTACAATTTTCCGAACAGATGTTTGAGAACAGTAGCTCAGCTGTATTCGGAATTACCAAATCGCTGGATCATACTGCAATAGGCTAAATCCTCTCTATTTAGTAAAAAACCTTAATCATATTATGGTACCAAGAGCATAATGTGTTCTCCTGAAGCTAAAAAGAATCAAGCAATATTTAGGGCTAGTTAAATAATTAGATGATTTTGTTCTTTTGCCAGCAGCAACTCGTACGCCAATTGCGGACGAAAATCCATCTTGATAATCGCACTCAACATGTAATAAATCACTGGCACGTTTTGGGGGAGACCCTGTATGCAAGCATGACTCACACACAATTAGTCATCATTTAATATTCAGGATATAATATTAAACATTTTAAACAAATACGGTTCCTCTCACTACAAGAGAAGATCCCTGCATTAGAGGACAGAATCAACTGGACCTTTTTAAGGGTTACTAGTGAGAGGAGGCATACATAGAGATGCACATACATAGAGTTTGTGACTGTGTGGGAAAATGAGACTATTTAGTGAGGATTGCTCTACTAATTCTTTGTGAACTTAATGAATGTACATTAAAAGTTAATCGATCTACATGAACATTAGTTAAGCCAGACAAGCATTATACAGCATCATCAGTGAGAATCTTTTACTTGTTTGTATGTGCAAGGCTTACATCAATGAGACCTGATTAAATAATGCATGTGCCTTTTTAACAATTACAACAACCCAGAGGAGTTGGAGAAATTTAGATAAAACTAGTAGACTCATAACAGAAAGGTGGTCAAGTGAGCTCTGAACGTTTCTTTCTAACTTGTCGGTTTAGCCTGAGTTGAATGGTTAAAGCTTTTCCTAATGTACAAGGTCAGACACAGGACTGCTGTCCTTGTGTATGATAGATGACTCCTTTAAACACCCCTTCCCCTGCTGGTTTATTTCATTCCATCACTGTGTGTAATAAAAGTCACCCTCCTCTATCTCAGCCTGCTGTTAAACATGCAGCTGAAGCACTTCCTAGGCAGCCTGTTCACTCTCCAGTGACGTGAGATGACGTCAAGCCTGGAGCTAACCCTTGTGAATCCGCTGAAGTCCTCAAAGAGGTTGAAGAAATCAAGCCTGGCTCCAAAAGCACTACTAAATCTGTCAGGCAAGGGTGTAAACTGATGCTGAAGAAGGTTTGTTAGGTTATGTGCAATACTGCACTGTCCTATCATGCCCCATTTATTGAACACTAACAGCTGGCTCTAGGTGTCAGGGCTAGAGAGGTTTGTGAATGACTTCTGCAGGTTACCCAGTGTCTGTTCCCTATTTGCTTCATGTAATATTATCTCTTAATAATAAAAATATTGTTGGCTGTTTGCACTTCTTCCCCAAACATAACATGCATTTTGTGTCTGATTTTATTACGTTTACAGTGGTACCTTGACATACAACATTACCGGTAATTTCGTTCCAGGAGCAAGGTCGTGTGTCAAAAGACAAATCAAAGTTCCCCGTTAAAATGAATGGAATTATTAATGATTCGTTCCAAACCCCCAACAACACATTAATTTCTTTTATGTGTTTTTAAATAAGAGAAATGTACTATATAAATAACAAATAATGTATAAAGCAATAATAAAACAATTAAAGCGACTGTAAAGAAATAAACTGGTTTTATTAAGTGTACTTTACCTTGAGGATCACAAGAAGCGATGACGGAGGTGGAGCAGTGAGGTGTAGGACGGACGTTGGTGGTGGGAGGAGGAACAGATTCTCGGAGGTTTGTTTACATTACGTACGTCGCCCTCTATCGCCAACTGAACACTTGCTATACGCTTACAGAACATTGATAAATTTATTCTACACTTTACATATCACTAAACTTATGCTACACTTTAGAGCTAAACTTAACTTAAAGGTAGAATTACCCCGCCCGTACTCCTTGCACAAGTCCATGACGCGCACACCTTGAGCGTGTTTTTTTGATGATTTCCCGCTTTATATCTAAAGGTAAGTGACCTCTTCTTCTTCTCAGCACCAGCTTTTGTCAGGGTTATGGGAAGACGCTGGATGCAAGTGCAGATAAAAGGTAGATATTTATTAAAGTAAAGTAAACACAACAGAGAGTAAACGGCAGGCGAAAGGCATAAACTTGGGCAGGCAGAAGTAATCGATCAGGCGAACAGATTAAACCAGGCAGAGCAGAAATCAGAGTCGTGAAACAGACCAGGGTCAATACCAAACATCCAAACAGGGCAGACAAGGAGCAGGCAAAGTACGTAAACCGGGAAATCAGACAAGGGTAATACACAGTATGGCAATCAGAACTAGAAAGGCTTGGCACTGACTATACACAGAGGCTAGAACAATGCTTCGCAAATCTTGTGTGTGAATGTGAGTCCTTCTAAAGTCTGTGAGTAAATGCGTTGCACCTGCGTCTCGTTAAAAGTCAGGTGACCCTGACCTCGGAAGGTCTTCGGCCATATTGTGGAAACGCAGGTGCTCATGGGATACGGAGTTTTCTTGTGGTTGCGGGTTGCCAAAGTTCATGACAGCTTTGCTACTCACTTTCTTAGGACCCACGCTGAAAATACAGGGTACAGGACAAATAAAGTTCCAAAACGGCACAAAGAACACAAAACAGAATACAAAACGAAGCGAGAAATGCTGCGGTGATACTTACTCAGCGAGCTTGACATATGATCTGTAGGTCGGCTTGGAGCAGACTGGGACACGGGAATGCGCAATGGCGGCGGGCCGCGCGAAACGTGATGAAATCGCCAGTGTCGTATCGCAAAAAACTGTTGTATTCCAAAGCAAAATATAGCCGGACATCAACGTCGTATCTCGAAAATATCGTAACCTGGGTCGGTCGAAAGTCAAGGTACCACTGTATTTCTAACTGGACAAAACCAGCAATCGACTAAGAGTTACTAGCCCTACTGCTTGACTTAGCTCTGACCACTTTCAGCTTTAAACTGAAACTTAACCAACAGAAAAGCTATCATTATCAAAAGTCCTCTAAACCTTTGCATAAGAGGTTTCACTAGGTGCTTCTTATGTGAACAATGTAAGGACATACAGCAAGATCCCAAAAACTTGTCCCAGCCTTAGAAGCTCCGCCCATCGCTCATGGAGACTCTGATATTTTTGTGTCCTTATTGTTCCATATGAAAAGAACATGGACTTATGTATTATTATGGACAGCTTTGTACTTTAGCTTGTTATGATAATGCTACAGCAGTCATTAGGTAACTAGTTTTCATGCTTACTGGCTGCTGACCTCATTAACCAGATGTTTTCAATAGTCATATGATTTCAGTGATACCGTACAAAAACTGATTCGCAAATTTATAAATGCAACTGATTTGCAAATGGTGCTTTTGTTTAAAGCTTTGGCTCTACCCCAGCTGGACTGGATTCAGCTCAGCCCTGCTTGTTGTTAGCATTTTTACTGCAGCTGCACTTCACCTCAACGACATTAGAGATTATAAAATCTACAGATTGCTCAATTAAAGATTGCTGGTTTGGTAGTTGTTTATCTAGCTTATTTATTTTGTGAGACAATATTATGGTCTCCATTGGTACATTTGTGGAATGAAGCTGTCACATAGCATGCTATATCTACTGCTACTGAGGTCATTGTCACTACCTGAGCACTGCTTAGCTGTCTGGGTGTGAAATTAGGTGCAAGAGGGATGAGAGTATGTACATGTGCTCATACAAATACACTGTACCTAATCACACATGATGGATTTTACCACTGTTTGCAAATTCTGCATTTGACAGCATTGTAAATAGAGTTTAGACTGTATCATACTGCTTTATGATCTATGAATGTATTAGTAATGACACAAATTAATATAAATGAGACAAGATAAGAAAATACTTGATGTTTCCGTGCGTCTTGCATAAATGTAGAGTATAGTACTAGTCAAAAGTTTGGACACGCCTACTCATACATTTGGACTGTTTTCCAGAACAATACTGAAGACATCAAAACTATGAAATAACACAGAATGCACACATGGAATGATGTTGTAAGCAAAAAGTGTTAAAAAAACAAAATATGTTTCATATTTTAGATTCTTTAAAGCAGCCAGTGTTTACTTTGATGACAGCTTTGCACACTATTGGCATTATCTTAAACAGCTTCATGAGGTAGTCACCTGGAATGCTTTTCTGTTATCAGCTGTGACATTAGTGCAATTTCTTTGTTGTGTTGTGTCGAGGTAGTGTTGGTATACAGTAAGTAGCCCTATTAGATAACTGTAATCATTCGGATTATGTCAAGAACCACTCAACTAAGTAAAGAGAAATGACAGTCCATCATCACTTGGAGACATTAAGTGTCGTTTAAGTAATAAAAAATAAAGACATTTTTTTATTACATGTGTCCAAACTTTTGACTGATACTGTACCTGATGTATACACTGGTATGCACTAAATAGATGCAGTATTTTCATAATACCTTTCTGGTCCTGAATCAAACAGCCTGATCCTGTAGAGAAGCATTTCTCAAACCCGACATTGTTCACATGTGGCATTAACATGAACGTTGGGTAATTTGGTGACAAGTGAACCTAAGTGTTAACCCACGTGTTAATGCCTGGGTCTAGAAGTGTGAAGCGGGCCTGTGGTCCACTTTGTTGGTGTTATGAGTCCCCCATAGCTATCGATGGCCATAAAACACGTGGCACTCGTCTAATGACATTACAACAAACTTGTGAATTGGGCACAGGATAGACATAAAATATGTGGAGATTGTCTGGCACATCTTTTAAGAACTTTTAATAGCAAACACCTTTTTTGACATTTGGCTTAAGTAGATACAATTCATTCATTACTTCATTCATCTTCAGTAACTGTTTTATCCTGGTCAGGATGGTAGTGGAACTGGAGCCTATACCAGGAACAATGGGCATGAGGCAGAAACACGCTCTAAATGAATCACAGGGAACAATACACACTCTCACACACTCCTTCACAACTAGGGGCAGTTTAGCGCAGCCATTCAACCTACTGGCATGTTTTTGGGAGGTGGGAAGTAACTGGAGAACTGGTGGAAACCCACGTACACATGGTGAGAACATGAAAAACTCCACACGCACACACAGTACCCCAAGCTCAGCATTAAACCAAGGACTTTGGAGCTGTAAGGCCGCAACCCTGTCCCCTGCACCACCACACACCACCCAGCAGCATTAACAAACTGACTAAATACAAAAATGGCTAAACTGAGATCTTTTCACAGTGCCCAGTCTGAGAACTACTGCCTGGTCTGTTCAAAACCTTCTGTGTTTGCCAACTATCTAAGAGCATACATGTGAACAGTAGTGTATTTACAGAAAATACTTGTATTACTTACCAGATGGTCGTCTTATGAATCTGTTTATGACTGGCGCTGTGAGGAGAGGATAATGCTCACGTCAGAAATAAGATTTCATAAAACATGAAGAAACATAGCTCATGTTTAGGCCATTTACACCAGAATACATTTAAACATGGATTCTGACTGCTTTGAAGCTGATACTTGTCTAATTGCCATTCATATTCAGAGAAATAATAAAGCAACACCACTGGCAATAAAAAGCACTTAGCCACGATCCAATCATGCTCTCATGAAAATTACATTAGCATGTCCAGCCATCAATGCCATTCAGCTACCATTGTTCTGAAGTGTCTAAACAATTTCCTCAAATGAGCTACACATGCACATATTCTACTTATTCGAAAATGCACTGCACAAATTGACATACGTGGTTATAAAACCTGGGGAACAATTTTGTGTTTTGCCAAATGCCTTGAAGAGTGTGAGTGTGCACAGAGAAACACACAGAGCAGCTGCTTTGGGTTAGTGTCTATCACACATGCAAAATAGCTTTTCCATCTCAGGCTTCATTAAAGCAGACTCTTATTCATGAAGGGTCCAAAGCTGTCTACAGCAGTGTTGCCAGGTCCACAAGCCCCCCATGGATAAAGGCTACTTTTGAACTGCTGCTACAAGTTCATTTTTTTACAATCGTGGGTTGGAGGTTGTGCTTTTGCATACATTAAATGACAGGAATCTTCAGCAGGTCAGTTAGGTAGCTGAATTGAAATCATGCAACAATACTCTTACAGAAGCATGCCCCAGGATTGTACCAGTCAGATAATTCAAACAACACATCAATATAAACGGCAACAAACATAAATCTATGACGATCGATTATACAATAAATTCTATAAATCGATAATTATTGTGAGGTCTAAATAAGCTAGTCCTTCTCTACATCATCATTAACGTTGGGCCTACCCCGTATTCTGAACAAAGCTGGTAACATATTGAATGGTGATTATTAAATTGAATCATATTGTATCGTGTAGCATACTCATTGGTATCATCAAATATCGGGTCATTTTACCTTAAGAATCGAAATTGCATAGTAATGTATGGAAAGATGACTTGTACACTCCTAGCATGTACTGTAATTGTGACTACAGTAGTAATGTAGTGAATTAACAGGAGAAAATGGTGTAGCAGCAGAAATATGGTGAGGTTACTACAGCAAGTAAAATCAGCTGCAGAGAAAACAAACCTACACTTACTTTCTCATAGGCGTTTTGGTGTCAGTATATGAAATAACAGGAGTACACATTTTAAAGGTCCAATATGTAGGATTCAACCACCTAAATGCCTCTCCCCTACTCCTCCTTTTCCACGTGTGTATTAGAGCATGCAGTAGTCATCAGGTGCCCATAGCCTACTTCCACGGGTTTGTATTCCCGCTCCCTTGCTTTTTCTGTGCTAAACAATAAGTGTGATCCTCCTGGGTTATTTCTCCTTCCTTGTCTTGCTTTCTTCTTCTTTTCTCATCCCTCCCGTCCTTCCTTCCACATTTATGCTGCCACTTGTACAAACATGAAAAACGCGAAAGGCACTCTTTATAGTTTTGTCCATTCTGGGCTGCTCTGGCGGCACGACATGGTGACTCCGTAAAGGTGGAGCTGCGCCCTATGTAGACTAATAAGGGCTCGTTGTAAGCTTACAAAAACACAACGATTCATAGATACACGTAATTACACACTAACACACTAAGGAAAACATCATTTGGAATTCCATAAGTACATCATGGAATATATACTCCATTTCAGCTAATAGATAGCTTTGGAATCCTACATAGTGGACCTTTAATGCTGTTAAATAGTGTATAATCCAATGTAGGTCCTAGTGTAAAAAAAAAAAAAAACCACACAGGCAAGGAGTTTGGATTTCTGCACTGGTGCTGATTCTGGGTGCATTTGTGAAGCGAGACCTGGCAACCCTGCTTCAGAGGCTCACTGGATGGAGGTTGGTGAGGTAGCAGGATGCTGCTGTGTGAGACCTGTAGTAGATCTTCATCTCCGCATGCCTGCTTGTTTAGGCTATATTTAAGCACATCTACACCGTGTTTGGCAAGCTACAAAGCAGTAAATCATGCAAAACTGTCTCGCCTACTAACGTGCTACATGGGCTAGCACGTCCAAACAGCACGCCCCCATAAGGCACTATTTTACGCAGACGCACACAGCCACGCTTTCATGTTCTTCTAAGCGGACAAAATGTCACCGGAAGCGGCCTGCCCGTGTACCATCCGGATGAATGGAAATGCACGACAACGTGTAACTCGGCTCCATCTCGCAGTATAGCTCACTCCCCAGGGGAAATATTAAAGCCGCATCACGCCCTGGACGCTCACACATCACATGCGGTGCGGCGGAGGGATTCTGCCAAGCGCACTGACTGCAGCGCGTGAACGCCATCCAGGTGCATAATGACGCCAAATCAGGAGCGCGCGCAGTCCGTTACCTACGAATTCCTCATCGTCATCCTCGTCCTCTCCGTTCTCCGAGTCGATCTGCATGGCCTCCTCGAGGAAGTTGACGGCTTTGGCTGCGCGCAGAGCCGGGTGCTGCTCATTGCCGAAAGCGGCCGCCCTCGCCTCGTTCTCCTTCAGCTGGGTGAAATACTGCAGGGCGAACTCCAGGAGATCCCGCGGCTGATTCCTCAACACCTCCACCGTAAAGCTCTGTAGAAGCTCCGTCAGGCCCTCGGGGATTTCTATACTCATTCCTGATAGCAGGGCTCCAGAGGAAGACGTGCAAAAGGCAGGCAGGGGATGTCGGCTGATCAACCTGCGCGCGCGCCTGTGTGTGTGTGTGTGTGTGAAAGACAGAGAGAGAGTGTGTGAGCGCGCGCGTCAGCTAAAATGGACGGAACCGACGACAGACGAAGCTGTAACAACACGGACAGGACGAGCGCTGACGGAGCTCCTCTCACAGGCCCACAGGGCGCCTATTTCCATTGGTTTCCGATGGCGCTCGTTTGTCTAAGTCCTAATTCGTCCTCATAAAAATGGCAGAGAATCCGACAGAGAGCATCCTCTCCCTCGCTCTCTCTCGCTCTCGCGCTTTCTTTCTTTCTTTCCTTTTTTTTTTTTTTACGCCGCTAGCCACGGGAAAGCCGCGCATGTGACCCGGGTAACCATGGCAACCGGGCGGGCAGGGATTGCGTGCGCGAGACTGCAGTAGCGCGCGGGAGTAAGGTGGACACGCGCGCACGCGCACAGAGATCTACTACAGTACTGTGCAAAAGTCTTAGGCGCGTGCAAAGAAATGGTGTAAAGCACATGCGACTTCACAAATGACGAAATAAAATGTTTCTACATTACCAAAAAAAACCCAAACAAACCTAGAAAGAGTAGTAAACAGTTGTATGTTGAACAAAGTCAATATTTGATGTGACTTTGCTTTGCTTTAAAAAAAAACAAAAGCAAATATATATGTATATAAAAAATTCCCAGGTACAATTTGTGCAGTAAGGGTGGCACGGTGGTGTGGAGGTCAGCACCGTCGCCTCACAGCGAGGAGGTCCTGGGTTTGATCTCCGGGGTCGACCTGAGCGCCATTCTGTGTGGAGTTTGCATGTTCTCCCCGTTTCTGTGTGGGTTTCCTCCGGGTTCTCTGGTTTCCTCCCACAGTCCAAAGACATGCACAGAGGGGATTAGGCTATTTGGCTACTCTAAATGGGTAGGTGTGAATGTGAATGGTTGTCTGTCTCTGTGTGTCACCCTGCGGTGGATTGGCGACCTGCCCAGGGTGTTCCCCGCCTCTCACCTGAAGTCAGCTGGGATGCGCGGGGGGTTCCAGCTCCCCGCCGCGACCCTGAACAGGATTGAGCAGCAGAAGACGAATAAATGAATATTTGATGTGACTGTTCTTTGCTTTAAAAAAATAAAATTCCCAGGCACAATTTGTGCAGTAAGGGTGGCATGGTGGTGTGGTGGTTAACACTGTTGCTTCACAGCAAGGAGGTCCTGGGTTCGATCCCAGGGGTCGACCTGGGCGCCTTTCTGTGCGGAGTTTTCATGTTCTCACCGTGTCTGCGTGGGTTTCCTCCAGATTCTCTGGTTTCCTCCCACAGATGAAAGACACGCACAGAGGGGATTAGGATAATTGGCTACTCTAAATTGGCCGTAGGTGGTGGATTGGTGACCTGCCCAGGGTGTACCCTGCCTCTCGTCTGAAGTCAGCTGGGATTGGCTTCAGCTTTCCCACGTGACCCCGAACAGGATTAAGTGGCTGAGCATCTTGGAGAATCTGCCACTTGTTTTGGAGACTGACTGTCTTGCTTGCTTCTTTTTTTTTTTTTTTTTTGCATGCCTTCATTCTGTTTTTGTTTTTGTTTTTTTTGTCTTAAATGTGGTCTCTTAATATGTTGCTTTCTTTACTGATATTTAAACTTTTTTTCTGTATTTAATTTTGTGCTGGAAAACTAATGTTTGGAAATCTAACATGTTTTTGTAAGGACTCGATAAAGTCATAAAATATAAATCTATAACAAAGCTTGTACTAAGGAACCTAGGTGCCTAAGACTTTTGCACAGTACTATATTTTCTGAACACAGTTCAACTTGAGAGTTCCCACCATTATATTATCATCTGATCCATGGTACTGATACTGCTGCATGCTTTCCCAACAGCAGTGTGGCAGATTTACTGAGGCCCCACAGAGAATCTCGACAGACCTGCCATGCATACTGAAAGCTACAACCAAGGACTTTGCTTTCGTAAAAATTTGAAAATGGGATGTGTGAATAGCCTACATGTCACTTTAAGGGTGATGGGGCTATTTTTTATTTCATTTTTTAATTTTTTTTTAGAAATAAGCTATGTAGTATATGAAAAGTAAAAGACATTTGAGCACAGGTGACGTGTCCTTTACAATAACCATAAGCATATGTAACCATAAGCATAAGCATAAGTACTTAATAAAACATCATTTTGCCTGTCCCAAGTAAGCTACGTTACATATACTTTACCTTGAAATGTAATCCTTAAAGTACTTTTAAAAAATTACCTTAATTTGTATCCAAATAACATATCCTGCTTGAAATATAATTTTCCATGAGTCACTTATTATATGTTATGGAAATCTAACCTTGTACTACCTAAAGCATTCACTCAACCCTGAACCTGAACACCTAACCTTAAAACCCTTATAAAGTCTTTGAAATACAGTATTACACAAGTAACATGTTCAGCAGAAAGCATGATCCAAATTTCCTGAAGATATCTTATTCCTTTTAATTTTAGTTCTCTCATTCTCTTGTTTTTTACTGTATTTGCCGTGATAGTGAAAATAACTGAAGAGGTGAGTTTGAGCATTCAACCCTGTCTCACTCAGGTTCAGTAACCTCTTTATCCTGAGCAGGGCCATGGTGGATCCTGAGCTTATTGCATGAACACTGAGCATGAGGCAGGAATGCACCATGAATGGGTGTACACACCAGGGCATTGCAAGGCACCATGCACACACACTTTCACACTTTCACTCCTAAGGGGCAATTTTTTTAACCAAGTCACCTGCTGGCATGTTATTGGGAGGTGGGGGCAACTTTCCCCACTGCACTATGCATGTACTACCCTATCACACAAATTATAGATTGACTGTAAATTATTAATTGAAAAGAAAATGGTCACACCAACTAATCACACGACATCAGCTAATCAACAGCCATTCCTCAAGTTGAAGTATTTGTTAGAGAGGAGAAAACACTAAAATACATGGGATTGTAGGTATTCAAGGATCAGAGTAGGGAACCAGTGGTCTCGTGGAATACAGAGGTCTGGTGGACTTTAGAACTATGTATGCAGATCCTCATGTTTTTATAACAATGGTACTGTAAAGAGAAGGAAGTGGATGATTGCAAGGGAATAGGCAGGAATCCCAAGGAAACCTTAGGAACCGAAATTGTTCAAAACAAGGAAGCCAAGTGCATTAACCTGTCAGTGCAACCCAAATTTTCTACTCCATTAGCCTAATCTTCAGGAATAACACAATGATATGTTGATACATGGAATAATTCATGCTGTTAAGGTTGCTGATTGTGAACTAGGGAAATCTCTCTCTCTGTCATTTGTCAGCATCCATGCTCATGGGTGGCACAGGGTGGGAGTTAAGCCCCGCTATCTGAATTGCCACACCACCGATCCCCTAAAAGCTACTAAAATGTTACAGCTTTTATTCATCTTAATGTATTGCAGAATAATATCTAAATAAATAAACAAACACAAAACATAACTGTGGTAAAAAAAAAAAAAAAATACATTATTCATGTGCTGATTTTGAAAACCAGCCCATCAAGCTGCTCACGTACCACAAAACACGAGGCTTGAAGAATTGCAGAATTTTACGCTGCATTTCTGATGCAGACACATCACTGGAGGTGAGAATGCATCCATGCAGACAGAAACAGTAGCCTTTATTATAAAGATATTGTTCAAGGCAAAGTCTATTTTGTCTTGAGCATATAGCGACTGGCACAAACACAATACAGATATTTAAAGGATGACTGGAATATGACAGAATTGTGCCCCATTATCACCCTGTGTAAAACTCCCTGCCAGTCCATATGAAACATTCTAGACATTGCCACTAACCCTGCTTTTCAGGATGCTTAAACTAAGTGTCCGGTGTTTCACAACTAGAAACAACTACTCATAATTGCAGAGAAGAGTGTAAACTGGATTTGATCTAGAATATTAGTTGTTCTGCATCTATGGAGTGTGTACAACCTCAGACAGACTACGAGTTATTTTGAGACAGCAAACTATACAAATTAGATCTGTCTTGTGTCAGAACGGCTGATTATGAATCCACCTTATGTACAGCGAATCACCACGTTATATTTAAGTCAAAGTGTTGCATACAAGCAGAAGACACTCCCCAGACTATGCAGGGCTGATGAAATATAGAAGAAACATAATACAATAAATGCAAATGTCAGGACTCAAGCCTTAGGCCTGAGCAGTCACACTAGTGCAGTGAGATTGAGGCTTCCTGACTCAGCACCAGTGTGTGTGTGTGTGTGTGTGTGTGTGTGTGTGTGTGTAAGAGGGAGGGAGGGGGGGTAATCTTAATAGTATGACAGTCAAGCTTTTCAACACTGGTCCTATCTATCATCTATCATTTTATAATCATTAAAAATATAATCAAAAAGTGTACTCGTAGCCTATTATTACACTGAGCAGGTTCAATTTAAGGACATGGCACAAGAAAAATAAAACAAAGACAATACTGCCATCTGCTGTTCAGCACTGAGCATGCCAATTTAATTTTTGTTTAACAGAACTAATATTATTCCATTAATATTTGCACCAGCTGTGTTTTGCCAATAAACTCTTAATGAGCACTGGAAATGAGAAGTTTTTGTTTGCCATCTGAAAATCTGTTATAGTGAGTGACTCCTAATTAGCACTTTAATTATGTGGGAAAGCAGGAAAATAAAAATCAGAGCATGATAAGATATCTCATGTACTTCATAACTGTTTTGCTCTTTTAAGAAGGTATAAATCACGATAGGGACCGTGAAATACAACTAACCCAACAACCTGTATATGTCACATTATGATTTTTTCCCACCATAGATTATACTTATTATCATCATTATATATTATATGATTCCACTATACTGTAATACAGAAATATTGTGTGGTTTCCATGATAGCAAAGACAGCACAAATTTCCTTTAATGGACTGTTCAGAACCACTTTGCGTCTGTGCCCTTGCCAACCAGGTCTTGGTGGCGACTGCACGTTAGCTGTCTTGCCCGAGATGACCAGAGTGTTAGACTCAGGCTGGATTGGAGCAGGATTACACACAATGATGGCATCCTTCCAGCGTCGTTGTACTCATACATTCTCTTTGTCACTGGAAAAATTCAGGGGATCAGGAAGGAGCGGTTAAGAAATACTTAATGAGAAATCCAAAGCATTTGTGATGAGTTGTTCTGATGGGTCAGCTCAGGTCAGACAGAAGCACAAAGGACATACTTGTGAGCTTTGTATTTACTCCGCTGATTTATGTAGCTTTTACAGAAAAATACAAATGTTATAATTTTTCCATTCAGTGTGTACCACCTTACCAAGACCTACTTCCTCCATGTCGAACGCAGGGTTGACCTTTGTCACCTCCTGTAGGAAAAAGGAATTTAATATCCTATCTGTGTGTGCAGAAAGACAAGAGCAATAGCATACTGTGTACACAAGAACTCACCATTAATACCTCTTGCATGGGTGATCCTAGTGAGAAATGAAAGTGCAATACTTATTGCATGATCTTTTATGTTTACTGGCTTACATGCTATTAGTTTTCTGTACCTACCTCTGCCAGTGATGCTGTGGACAAAAGGGAACAATTCACTATTTGATTATCACTTATAAATGATATCTCTGAAGTGTGACAAGCTGTTTATGAGCAGTGCATAGCTTTAGGGGGTTTTTTTTTGGTCAATTTATACTATTATACCATTATATACTATTACTGTACGGTTAGCGGCTAGAGTTTGCATCACCTATGGCTGTTGAATGTTAGGAAAAAAATATTTTCCAACTTATCTAAAAAAATCCAAATATTACAAATGAAATGTATTCTGTAGCCAGACAACAATCCAGGACATGAGGTAAAATCAATGCAAATAAGAACAGGAGCTGCAAATCCCTCTGTCTACAGAGCTCAACCGGCAGACATTTGGTAGTTACAACAGGTAGGTTAGAAAGTATAGACTTGGCAAGCAAACTGGTAAAGTTAGAACAGAGATATCAGGAAGAATGGAGGGTAAATATTACAGCAGAGAAGACAGAAGTGAGAAGAAGTGAGGAAGTGAGATGCAAATTTCTGAACTGATATCATTTTGTGTTCTGACATTTCATAACATACAAGATTGGAAACCTAGCACACTAAATGTCTCCTATAGATCTTCCAAATCTTCAATATTTTGTTGAAAGTGTATGCAAACTTTTGAACTGTACTATATATATATATATATATATATATATATGCATTTACTGTATAGAAAATATGACATGCAATATTAATATAAAATAGAATTTATATATAATATACAGTGAAAACCCCTCCGCGAAAAGTGAAACCGCGATACTGTGAAGTCACATTAATTTTTATTATTTATAAATATTTTAAGGCTTTATAAACCATTTCCACTCTCTTATTAACCTTTTCCA
>JAQMCW010000012.1:9654975-9676773 GCA_030068335.1 Chrysichthys cranchii
GTAGTGTGTGTGTTAGTTATTCAGTAGAGTGTAGTGTGTGTGTGTGTTAGTTATTCAGTAGAGTGTAGTGTGTGTGTGTGTTAGTTATTCAGCAGAGTGTAGTGTAGTGTGTGTGTGTATGTTAGTTATTCAGCAGAGTGTAGTGTAGTGTGTGTGTGTATGTTAGTTATTCAGCAGAGTGTAGTGTGTGTGTGTTAGTTATTCAGCAGAGTGTAGTGTGTGTGTGTATGTTAGTTATTCAGCAGAGTGTAGTGTGTGTGTTAGTTATTCAGCAGAGTGTAGTGTAGTGTGTGTGTTATTCAGCAGTGTAGAGCGCGGTTTCGGACGCAGCGCGTGCGGCTGTTTGTTTCCTTCCCGAGTCCGTTGTCTGTTTAACGTTCTGACGTCACGCGCGGCGGCGCGCCCTCGCGAGCGTGTAGTAGAGAAGTTTCGCTCATGTTGTTGTGTGTCACGCGAATATTTGGGCGCGTTCAAACCCCAGCGTGAGATCCGCGCGTGTACTTTTTGTTTTTAAACAGCAGATCCCAACTGTAGGAACTAACTACGACCGAGTTTGTGGTGCAAATGTGAGCGGGTTTGTCCCGGCGGTCGGGCTTTGTGCTTCGGGAGCGTGTTCCGGGTTTGTGCTTGGCACTGAAATACACTGTAGAAAGTTGGCATCGGCCTGTTGTAGCGAGCCTGCATTATGCACATTTGATCGACAAGACAGTGTAGCATTAAAACAACAACAACAACAACAACCCAGTATTCAGAGAGCTCGAGCTCAGATGCGATGACTGCTGCGAACTACGGAGGCGAGGAGCTGGACTTCAGACTGACTTTTGGGGAGGACAGTCAAGCCACGGCCTCAGGCCACACAGGTTAGTGCACTAGCGGGTACCACTCATTTACACTGAGCCAGTAATGAGACTTAGCCCTAATTAAGGGGAAAAAGCCCCAACATGATATGCAGCCGTCTCCTCCCTTCACCGCCAGCTGTGCAGCACTGAGTCACAGAGGAAGACATGCTGAAGAGTTTCACTTTGAATCATGAAAAGCTTCTGTGTGTAACGAGTCGTTTCAGTGGCTACAGCAGGGCACCGAGTCTGTCAGTTCCCCCTTTTTTACACCGACTTCCGCTAACTTCTTTATGTAGGCTACAGCGGCCAGGCTGGGCTTCCACACGCCCGGGTTACTGCAGTAACTGCTGCCGGGAGAGTCACAAACAGCGGGCAGTCTGAAGGCTTGAAGGCCAGGCTACAGGGCAGT
This sequence comes from Chrysichthys cranchii, assembly GCA_030068335.1. Lineage (NCBI taxonomy): Eukaryota > Metazoa > Chordata > Actinopteri > Siluriformes > Claroteidae > Chrysichthys > Chrysichthys cranchii. The sequence continues at coordinate 9,656,224 of JAQMCW010000012.1, forward strand.
GGGAGAAGTTTACTTACTGCAGTGTTTTATCACCATGATTCGTGCTTGACAAGACAAAGGAAGGAAAGAAAAGACTGACATTCTTTATTTGTACCACATTAAATTTTCTTGTTTGTTTGTTTGTTTGTGCTGTGTGAGCTTTGTAATCCTGAATTGCCCAAACCCCAAAATAAGTGCACTACAGGTGTTAAAATGTAGATTTGAAAGCTGCTCAGATTATCTTTACAGCCCTCTTCCTCTTTATGGGTTCTGTTCTGTTCTGTTTTGTTATGTTCCTCCTTATGCTAGGTTGAAATTGGCAATATTTATGCTTGAAAGTTTGTGAATCAGTTACAGTTTTGTCTATTTTTTCCTAAATGTGACTTAAAATATCATCTGATATCTTTTCATACAAGTTCTACCAGTATACAAGGAGAACCCAGTTAAACAAATGAGACAAAAATATTATACTTGGGCATTTATTGTTGTTGTTGTTGTAGTATGAAAATGATCTGGAAATTAGAGTCAGGAGTTTTCAATAAATGAGATGACAATCAGGTGTTAAGTGGGCGCCCTGGGTTATTTAATGAAGAAGGATCTATCAAAGTCTGATCTTCACAACACGCTCGTGGAAGTGTGTCATGGCGCAAACGAGGGAAATTTCTGAGGACATCGGAGAAAAGTTGTTGATCCTCATCCGGCTGGAAAAGGTTACGAAACGGTCCCTGAAGTGTTTGGAGTCCACTAAGCCACAGACAGAGGGTATTCAAGATGATTTTTACTCCCCCCAGGAGTGGTCACATTGGCTAATGAGTCCACCATCAGGAACAACAGTGGTGTGTCTGGCATGGTTGCATGGAGAAAGCCAGGATTCTCCAAAAACGACATTGCTGCCAAGCTACAGTTTAATAAAGATCATGTGGGCAAGCCAGAAGCTATTGACAGGGAAAAAATTGTGTCTGGATGAGACCAAAATGAAACATTTTGGTATAAATGAGAAGTGTTACATTCAGAAAAAGAAAAACATTGTAATCCAGCATAAGAACCTTGTTTCATCAGTGAAACATGGAGGTGGTGGTGGTGGTGGTGGTGTCGTCCTAGTTTGGGCCTGTTTTTCTGCATCTGGACCAGGACAGCTTGTCACCATTAATGGAACAATGTATTTTGAGTTATACCAGCTATTTCTAAAGGAGAACGTCAGGGCATCTGTCTGTGAACTGAATCTCAAGAAAACGTTTGGAAAACACACTTTAGTGGTTCTACTAAAAATGGTCAAAGAAGAATGAAATTAATGATTTGGGATGGCCAAGTCAAAGTCCTGACCTTAATCCAATAGAAGGTTGTGTGAGAAGTTCATGTAAGGAATCCCACCAACATTCCAGAGTTGATGCTGTTCTGTACAGAGGAATGGGCAAAAATTCCTCCAAGCCAGTGTACAGGCCTGATCAACAGTTACCGGAAACATTTAGTTGCAGATATTGCTGCACAAGAGGGTCTGAAAGCAAATGTTCGTATACTTTTGTCACTTGCAGGCTTGTAATATTGTATCATTTTCCTCAATAAATAAATAAATGACCAGGAATAATATTTTTTTTGGTTAATTGGGTTCTCTTTATCTACTTTTAGGACTTGTGTGAAAATCAGATGATATTTTAGGTCATATTTATGAAGAAATATAAAAATTCTAAAAGGGTCGCAAACATTCAAGCATCACTGTAGATTAGGAAATAAACACTGCTGACACCTGCACAATTACAAACCTGTTCAAGAAACCAGTCAGTTAGGTTTACAATTACAATTAAATAATCACTGTAACAAGGATAGTCCCTAGTGTTCTTAGTTGTCACAATGTGATAAGTACATAATAAGTAAGTAAATAAATCCATTTGCTCACAGTTACAAACTACTATTCATCATTTTGACAATCAGTTGTTCTACTTAAATCATTTGTTGTTGTTATTGTTATTAATAGTATTAATAATAATAATAATAATAATAATAATAATATCCTGAGCTCAGGTTATGGCCTACAGGGAGTTTCACATGCTCTCCCAGTGTACGTGTGGGTTTCCTCCAGGTTCTCCAGTTTCCCCAGCGATTTGGTTACTCTAAATTGTCCCTAGATGTGCAGAAGTGTGTGCATGATGTCTTGTGATGCACTAGTGTCTCAAATCCAGTGTACCCAGGATAGGTGCCAGATTATCAGGACAAAGCACATACTAAAGACTGAATGATTTAAATAAGGCTGAGATTCCTTTCATGCTATAGAAAAGAAGTTTCTTGGGAATAAGTCTTTCTCTCTCTCTCTCTCTCTCTCTGAGCTACCACATTAAAACCACTAGTTTTTAAATGAAAGCTGTGAGCAAACTAAATTAATAACACTGATAATCTCACCACAATGTCAAGCAAATGAACAGTCAGTTCTGAACATTGATATGTTGGAAGCAGGAAAAATGGTTAAGCATAAGGATGTGAGCAACTTTGACAAGGGCCAAATTGTGATGGCTTAGATGACTGGGTCAGAGCATGTCCAAAACAGCAGGACTTGTGATGTGTTCCCAGCATACAGTGGTTAGTACCTACCAAATGTGGTCCAAGGAAGGACAACTGGTGAACTGGCAACAGGGTCATGGGTGCCCAAGGTTCAGTGATGTGCATTGATGTTCATTGACCAGGCTAGTCAGTCTGGTCCAATCCCACAGAAGAGCTACTGTAGCACAAATTGCCGACGAAGTGAATGCTGGCTATGGTAGGAAGGCATTAGTATGCACAGTGCACCACAGCTTGCTGTGTATGGGGCTACATAATTGCAAACCAGTCAGAGTGCCCACGCTGAAGCCTTTCCACCACTGAAAGCCCCTACAATAGGCACATGAGCATCAGAACTGGACCATGAAGCAGTAGAAGCAGGTGGCCTGGTCTGATAAATCACATTATCTTTTATATCATGTGGATGGCCAGGTGTGTTGCGTCACTTACCTGGGGAAGAGATGGCATCAGGATGCGCTATGGGAAGAAGGTGGGCCAGCAGAGGCATCGGGCAATGTTCTATTGGGAAACCTTGGGTCCTGACATTCATGTGGATGTTACTTTGACATGGACCACCTGCCTAAGCATTGTTGCAGGCCATGTACACTCCTGCATGGCAACAGTGTTCTCTAATGGCAGTGGCTTCTTTCAGTAGGATAATGTACCCTGCCACACTGCAAAAATTGTTCAGGAAGGGATTGAAGAACGTGACAAGAGTTCAAGATGTTGACTTGGCTTCCATATTGTCTAGATTTCAATCTGATCAAACATCTGTAGAATGTGCTGAACATGCAAGGAAAGCAAAGAAGTCCCTGCCTTGCAACTTGCAAGACTTGTGGATCTGCTGCTAATATCTTGATGCCAGATACCACAGCACACCTTCAGAAGTCTTGTGCCTTTGTGTCCATGAGAGTCCCATGTCTCAACAGATCAGAGCTTTTTTGGTGGCACAAGGAGGACCTACTCAATATTAGGCAGGTGGTTTTAATGTTATAACTGTTCCATAATACAGACCTGTCAAATTTGAGGTATCGAAGGTGAACACAAGTGCAAGTGCAGGGGCTGTCTGTTGTATTCCAGCCCTCCAGTACTGAAGGTGCTTTCATTTCTGAAATGCACTTGCAGCAGGCTTATGAGAGTACGTTTTACTTCACAGCCCTTTTTTCTACAGAATGACAACCTTCAGTCCTGGATGGCTGGACTACAGCAAAGCTTGTTGATTTTCCCACTGGATGGTTCAAACTGGTGTCTGAGCAAGGAAATCATCAAACATTGGTGGCTTCAAGCCCATCTTGACTGGAGTTGTGCACTCCTACTGTACAGCTGATCAGTCTGTTGATCAGTTTGTTCTGACTTCTCACTTAGCATGTGTTTGGGGCGTGTGTGTGTGTGTGTGTGTGTGTGTGTGTGTGTGCGTGCATGTGTGAGTGGTGTTATTTATAGTAAACTGCTGTTGCACCGTTGACAGCACTTAGTTTGCTCACTTGTATGCATTGGCTTAAAAAGAGATACTCATGATAGAATTGCTATTATCCAAGTGGTAATTAAAATAAGGCAAGCAGCTTTTGTGTAATGGACATTACAGTGCCATGGATTTGGCACAATATTTGATACATTTACTTCTTACACACATTAATAAGTTCTAAGACTAACAAAGGTAGTGTATTTCAGTACTACTATGTATCATCATTCTAATTAGAAACCATAAATAGCCTATAACCCATGTGCTAATACAATTAACACCCATTTTCCCTTGTTTCTGTAGATGTCAGTGCAGATAATGGCCCGTCCTGCTACCTCTTCACTGCACTCCAGCAACCTGTTTTCCAGCAACACCCAGAGCTACAAAGTGTCACCCAGTCTTCACACTCCCAAGGCCCTCTTACCAGCAGCTATGCTGCTTCTAGCTCTGTATCCAATCCTGTGGATTCTCCAAGCCGTGTGTTTGATTGCCCCAGCATCCAGATCACCTCCATCCCAGCGACCTGCCAACAAGAACTGGGTGCCCAGCAACACGGGGCCCATTTGGAGCAAGAAGGAGCCTCTGGTCCTCTAACATCAAGGGACCAGCTGTATTTATCTCTAGATGCGTCCTATAGAGACAACTCTGTATTGTGCCCAAGTCCCTGCAGTAGCTTGTCGTCCCGCAGCTGGCTCTCAGATGCCTCTTCCTGTGAGTCTTTTTCCCATGTTTATGACGACGTGGAGGCTGAGCTGACTGAAGCGGCAGCAAGTTTCAGGCTTATGTCGCCACTGGTCTCACCGCAGGGCTCTCCACTGCCCTCTCCTCTCGCCTCACCCCAGGCATCCCCACAGGTGTCTCCTATGGTGTCACCATTTGGATCTCCAAGCTGTGCGTACACTGAGGACCCTTGGTCTCGTTATCATCAACACCAACGCCCCTACTCTCACTCACTGTCACCCCATCATTCACCTTATCAGTCACCTCGCACTAGTGTTAATGAGGACACCTGGCTCAGTGCCCGGCCGCACTCATCAGCCTCCTCGAAACCCTCTTCTCGTCCCACTTCACCGTATGGGAAACGTCCGTATTCCAGCGGCGATGGTATGCCAGGCTCGTCTTCACCTCATCTCTCTCCAGCGCCGAGCCCGTCTCACTCTCCACGAGGTAGCGTGACTGATGAGACCTGGTTGGGAAGTCCTGCCTTGATGGCTGGCTCCTTCCAGGCTTGTGCACCTGACGCGGACATCCCCTCTAAAACCAGACGGACTTTTCAGAGTAACCACAGTCAAGATTGTATGACTCTGGTGCCTGGACATGTGGATTCAGGGCTTGAGGAGAATAGCCTTGTGTCCCCCTCGATGGATTCAAATCAAATAGACGTTTCATTGCCAACCCTGAAGAAAGAAGACATAGTGGAACACTACTTGTCAGTTCCTACGCCCTTTTCTTGGGGAAAACCTAAGCAAGCACAGACTCCTTTGTTCAGGTATAGGACCATTTAAATTTTATGTTCACTTCTTTGTTTCATTTTTATCCTAAAACCAAATAAATTATGGGATATTTAACAGGCTGCTGGAATGTTACTTATTCTGCTGATGAAGTCTGTTATGTACAGATTAGTGTGGTGAAATATCATAGTTTGATACTTCCTCTCTAGCTTTCACTACATCATCTGAATGCCTTTCTGTGGCTCAGCCTACTTAATTGTATATGTCTCTCAGGTCCACATCTTTACCCTCACTGGACTGTTCACTGCCCAGCCAGTATGGGCAGTGTGAGCTAAAGTTGGAGGTCCAGCCCAAACCACACCACAGAGCCCACTATGAGACGGAGGGCAGTCGAGGGGCCATTAAATCAGTATGTGGAAGACACCCTATTGTGAAGGTATGACTGCTTTCCGAATAGAATAGCTTAGAACCCCATAACTGATCGAAACTAATATGGGCAAGTGCCAGAAATGGCTCATATCTTCTTCTAAGAGCATAAGGTGGCTGCTTCCTCCGTTGGATAACACATACTATGGGTACTAATTCATTTTTCAGAGATTATCTTTATTAGACACAATCAAACAATGTGCTAGGCACTGTAGGGAAATACATGCAAATTGATGTAAATATAGCGTGGCATACACAGGTCACTGATTCTGCACTGCTAGTATTGTATCTTAAAGGTCTCTGGTGAAACTAGTGCAAACAGATGGTCTGAAATAGGTAAAATGGTGTATAAACACACCCCCAAAATGTTTTTCATACTACGACTGTGTTCTGTATGTCAGTTTATCGTAAGTTGGGTTGACTGTTACTCATCAACTTCACTAGATAATATCAACAGCAAAAATCTAATGAGGTTTATTGGAGCGTATTTGGTCCACTGTGTTTTGCACTAAAATGTTTCGTGACACAAAAATGTATGTGAGTCCACAGCTGCAGCTTTTTTTTTTTTTTTTCCTTTTCATTTTGAGTGCTTGATTTTGTTTGGATTCTTATCTGACATTTTCTGGTTTTTATCTTGTGCTAAAATCTCTACTTAACTGCACTGCAGAAATCATGACAGAAGTGTTGTATCAACTTTATGATTAAGTGTATGCATTCATTTATGTATCAAAGTTCCTAAATTGTTGTATTTATTGTAGCAGTGTAGTGTGTTCATGTTCAGTTAACTGTCGCGAGTCACTGACTTACACACCCACCATCTGGTGTAGCCTAATTCAGCTATTTTTACTTCAGTTCCCAAGAACAGATAATGTTGTATTTGTTGATGAGTTTGCTTACACTGGTTACCTAAGATCCAGTGGTGAGACATTACCAGTAGAGGAACAGATGCTGACTTGGATAAGCTGTGCTTTTAACTCTCATTTGTAACATTACCTTTCATTTTTATTTAGTGTGGCCTGTCTGTGCTTGTTCACATTTATTGAGGAATGCACTGCGTCAGCATAGTGAGTCACTAAATGATTAGGAAATTAGTGTTTCTTAGTATTTGCTCTTTTTTTTAAATCATTTGCTTTTATTATAACAAGGCAGCGAAACGTTTTCCACACAACTTTTTTTTTACTGTTCAGCACAAACAGTTTCTCACAGTACGTGGACAAAATTAATAAAATTTTAATGGTGTTTTCAATTCAGCCACACTATTTGGGAATTTGTATTTTTAATCATGTTTTCTTTTCTGAATTGTTGACAGCTACATGGTTACAACGAGAAACCAGTCAGCCTGCAGATGTTCATTGGGACAGCCGACGATCGTCATGTGAGGGCGCATGCATTTTATCAGGTGCACCGGATAACGGGGAAAACTGTGGCCACTCCGAGCCAGGAGATGTTGATCGCCAACACCAAAATCCTAGAGATTCCTCTTCTTCCTGAAAACCAAATGTCTGCCAGGTGCTTGTCATAAACACTGATGAGTCACATTTACCCTGCTTTTGCAAAGTTTTCAAATATTTTATACCGTTTTAAGTGATTTATAGGGCTAGTTCTCCTATGCTTTTGCCCTATATAAACTGGGACCTACAGAAATTGCAGCATATTCATGAATGATTTCAGGCTTAAAATATTTTGAACGGTAGCGTGATAAGACTGTACAATTAAGCTCTCTTAGGCAATTTTGCTAATTGCTTTGTGAAATTAATTTGATGTTTCCTTTGTAGTATTGACTGTGCTGGGATTCTGAAGCTCAGAAATTCGGACATTGAATTGCGGAAGGGAGAAACTGACATCGGGCGTAAGAACACGCGTGTGCGAGCTGTGTTCCGTGTGCATATTCCCCAGGCTAACGGAAAAGTGCTCTCACTGCAAGTGGCCTCCATCCCTATCGAGTGCTGTGAGTGGACATTATTAATCAAAGCAAAGGCTAGAGATAACATGGAGTTAGATATTGGCATATGTGCAGTAATGTATTATACAACGGTGCTGTTGAATTGGTCAGAAGCTGATAATTAATTTTCTTTCTGACAGTATTGCCAGCTGTAAGTCAAATCACAAGTTTATGTTAATGCACTTGTTCTTAAGTGTTATTGTTTTTATAATAACAGCTCATTCAGAGTGACTCGTATGGGTGGCAGTACATATCTCTCTCTCTCTTAGGCCTGTCGTGCTGTCCGGCACATAGGGTGTCAAGCGGCCCCCACGGGGCTCGATCGACATTTCCGTAGCTAAGTGCATTCTACAGGGTGAGGTCGCTAGCCCCACGCCCAACCCTCCCCTAACTTGGGACTCGGGTTCATGCACACAAACTCACACACACTCACACCTGTGGGCAATTTAGGGTAGCCAATCCACCTAATGTGCATGTCTGGACTGTGGGAGGAAACCGGTGTACCTGGAGGAAACCCACGCAGACACCGGAGAACATGCAAACTCCACACAGAAAGGCGCTCTTGTCGAACCTGGGGCCCAGCAGTACATATAACAAGACTAAAAAACATTTTAAAATATCAGTTATTTAACAAATAAAAATGTATAGTCATTAATATCAGTGATATTTTCTGTAAGGAGACACTTATGTAATATTTATGGGAGGAGTCTCAAATGTCAGCACTTTTTGTGGGAGTCTGAAAGTTTTTGTGATGGGAGAGTTTTCAGGATAGAAGAGTTTGCATGTTCTGGTTTCTTGGTAACATGACAAGCTGCATTTTTTTTTTTTTTTTTGTTTGGTTGATTTTTTTTTTTTTTCTTTTGGCCTGAATAAATTCAAGAGAGTGGGGGGAGAAAAAAGGAAGACATGTGCAGAAATTACTGTTTGAAATGAGCTGCTATAAGAAAAATTATAACAGGACTTGCTTTGTGGACCTTAAACTCCCAACATTAAACGTAACTATAACATGATCACATAAAACATTTCAAGTTTTATCTATATAAAATAAGGGTCCATATAAGCAATAATAATGCTATAAGGAATCATAGCTTGCTTTTTCTCACTTTCCTCTGGTATTATTTATTTTTCAGCCCAGCGCTCAGCCCAGGAGCTTCCTCAGATAGAGAAGTTTAGCCCTACCTGTGACTCTGTGATGGGAGGCCAGGAGATGCTGATCACTGGCCCAAACATCACCCCAGAGTCAAAGGTCATCTTCCTGGAAAAAGGCCATGGTAAGAGGCATCCACAGAGCTACCTGCCTAAATGATTTATGAGAAGATGCAGTGTTCTTAGACCATGTTTCCCATCTCGTTTCAAGCTCTTTTGTTCACCCAAAGCACTTTCTGTCTCTTATTAAAGGCTTGATGTTTTATTGTTCATTCCAGATGGTAGAACCCAGTGGGAAGTGGATGCAAAAACAGTTCATGAAAAGAGTAGAGATGTACGTTTCTCCAAGTTTGTTCAACAGTTTCTTGTTTGATTGTTTTTTCAAATTTAATTAAGTGTAAATGTATATTTGGATAACGATTATTATTGGATATATGCATGTACAGGTAAAATAAGGATGGTCTTTAAACATAATCTTTGCCTTTGTAGTCTAGAATTGTGGTGAAGATTCCTCCATATCATAAGAAGATCTTGGGGTCGTCTGTGCAGGTACAGTTTTATGTCAGCAATGGGAAAAGGAAGAGGAGCCTTATACAACACTTTACTTATGTCCCAGGTAGAAGCCTAATAAACACACACACCTATACATACATTTATTTATATATATATATATATATATATATATATATATATAAGGCTTATATACAATCTTTTATATAAGGTTTTGCTATAATGCAGAGAAATTTAATGCAAAAAATACTAATAATATGAATGTTGACTAGATTGATTAGAATTAGTCTTTTGTTTTTTGCTCTGAGCTATGTAGGATATCAAGGCATTATCTTTTGAAAAATGTATTGGGAGAATGAGTTATGTTCACATTATCTGACTTTCCTGTATTAACAAGGTTTTGTGTTTTTAAGCAGTGCAGGTAAAGCAGGAATATGACCGTGTTAAAGTTGCTACAACCTCTGACCAAGCAGAGCAGTTCAACCCTCTGGAGCAGTGGCTCTACTCTGCAGGCCCAGTCTGTGTTTCATCCTCCACTCAGCGTAGCTACTCTCCTATGGGTTCCCCCTATCACAGTCGGCATCATCCTCCAGATGGCAGCCTCAGTGTTGCATCTGGGCTTCACCCAATATTTCACCCGGAATCACTGGAATTCACCAAGCCCTCCTCATATCAAGGACCTCAACAAATCCTCTCTTACAATGGACAGCTCAGTCTTCCCTGTGATGCTGCTTCAATGCAAGGAGGCAGACCATCAGCTGTTATGTCTGAGAATCTGAGCTCTGTGCTAGGACTTGGGTATCAAAACACTCCTGGAGGTGTTCATGGCTTGAATCAAGTCTCTGGTCAGAGGCATAATGAGGGCTACCTCAGCCCTACCTCAGGTTCAACCCAGTGTGATCCAAATAGCCTCAATAACTATCGATCTGCTAATGATTCTGGAGAACTGGTGGTGTTTCCAAAGTCCTTGTCCTCTGCGGAGGGTCTTGCCTCTACCACAGTGCCTTCTACCTCACACTTGAACAGCGAGGCTGGTGTAAACCCAAAGTCTAATGCAACCCTGTCCCCAGATGGTACAAGTGGAACCATAATCTGTTTGGGAGCTGGAGCATCATCTAACCACTCCATGGATGGACAGAGGCCTGACATTAAACAGGAACCTGAGAAGGAAAAGGAGCTCACCTTCCAGTCCATCGGGCTGCAGGATATCACTTTGGATGATGGTATGAATCTGGTGCAAGTTATTTGTGCTATTTTCTTTAGCTTACAGTTTACTTTACACTTCAGAATTTGGTGCACACTCTTACGGAGAGCGACTTACTGAAGTACTTGTGGATGTGGAATGCTAGGAAAAATGGGTCAGGGTGCTAGAATACTAAAAAGCTAAAAGCTCTCTGTAGGACTTATGCTACATTCGACTAAAAGTTGTAATTTCCAGCTTCTGAGTAGGAAAAACCAAGCACCCCTTCAACAAAGTATTCCTATTCAGGAACTTGGGACAGTGTCCTCTGCCCCAAGTTCAGCAAGTGACATCAAATCAGTCAAGTGACATCAAACAGTAAACAAATCACCGTTTCTTTCCTTTAAATGAGCTATGCTGTATACTCATGCATATGTTATATAGGTTAATCAACATACAGACATATTAGCTTATAAAATTTATAACATTGACTATTTAGTTCTGTCTTTTGTGGAGTCAAATATACTGTACGTCATTCATCACAGTTAGCTGGTTAGATTGTTGGTAACAAAAGACGAACATGGAGGCATCCGCGTTTTCCCCCACTTTGTAGCTTGAATGCACAGGGGTCGAAAGCAATTCACCTACTTCCAAGATAAATCAAACACAGTGTTAGTACAGTAAGAAAAACACAAAAGTCAAGGGATTTCTACATTAAATTAGTTTTACTTTTTGTCTTCAGGGATAGCAAGTTGAGTCAATTCCTGCTAGAAGTTTGAAGGAAGTGTGGTGCAGAGTGAGGTTTGATAAGTGCCTTCTGGTAGCTGATGACTGGTATTATTTTGTTTTTTTGGCAAGCATCAGCGCTTTAAATCTGATGTGGCCAGCTACAAGAAGATGGTGGAGGAAATGATTGGGGTGATGTGAGACAATTTTGAGTGGCTACTCCTGGTCCTCACTCCAGTTCAATAAGATCTGTGCAGCAGGTTATTTCAGCAACGATTGCTAGACTGGGACATGTGTTCATACAAATTCATACCCACCCATTGTTCTAAAAGATAGGCCATATGCTCGTGTTTGTTTACACTCAAGCAAAGACAGCTGCCACCCCCAGTGTGTGGAAACCTGTTTGGTTTGCACCTAATTATAGTCTCCAGCCCTTCAGCATGGTGGGAAGATATAGGCCAATTTATGGAGTATTGCCTTGAGTCACTGTGAGCTAAATATACCATAGGGCATAATTTTCTATAGTTAATGATGTACGACTGTTCGAGCACTGTAGAGATAAGCATGGGTCATAGAAGACAATCCTGCTTATTCCTCCTTGGATCTCGAGCGACGTATTCCAAGACAATGTCCTTACATATCATGCCCTCATCTCCTTTACATCTGTGACCTTGATTACAGTTTGTGGTACATTTATGACTAGGAGTGATCACAAACACACAATCTGTTTGCTGTAGTTTAATTAATACAGACATCATTCTGTAAAATGTGTCCTCCCTGTCCCCTTAGTGCTGTGTGCAAACAGAAACATACACCCACCCTCTCTACCTGGCTTTCTGCCACTATGCCTCAGCCTCATTTTTCTGTGTTGGGGAAGACAGGTGCACTGGACTGTTTATGCCCCCCTGATGACTGAGTGCTGTTGTTCCTTATCGTAACCCCTTTCATTGGAAGGTGGCATGTGTGTAACCCTGAGTGTGTGTTGTTTGTCGTTGTCTCTCACTATCTTTTACTGAAGAAAAAAAAAGAACGCACTTCATTTATAGTTAGGTAGATATCACTGTGTAGTTTTAATGCACTTTGCTTATGAAGAGACACTCTGTCATGTATTTTTTGTATCTATTTTACAACATGTTGTAAACAGACTTGTAAACTTTGAGTACACAGGCATAGTAGACCAATGCTCAATTCTTCCTGTAGTACAGTTAAAGACATCAGTATGGCAAAGTAAGATAGCATAGTGATATTTTTAACTCTTGTGTCTTTACACCAAGTTGGAACTGTAATATGATGCACCCTGACTTTTGCTTGCCCTCAGTTACAGGAAAACGTACAGAGATAACCACTGTGTGAGTGAGACTGCGTAAACAATATTGCCTCGAGAAGGCTCTAAAATTGTACGGAAATACAACTGCACACAAAAAAGGAAACTTCAGAACTACATGGGTTCGTTTAGACTGTCAGCAGAAATTTGATATATTCTGTCCTTTGTGCACCCTAGGCTGGTTCAGTCTGCTGGAAGCTCATTCGGTAGTCTGAAATAAACATAGTTGAAGGCTGTAGTTGCTTATTCATTCCACAGCTTCATGATATCCTTTAATAATATTCAGCAAGTGATCCACTGAAAGCTCTCTTCACTGCTAATGCATTTTTGTCTTGTTTAAAAACAAATCACCAGAAATCACAAAAACACAACAAAATGATCAAAAAGAAAATAAATGATTCACTATAATCACTTACAAAGTTAATAATTATTATTTTTATTCCCTCTTTTCTGTCTTTTCAGTGAGCGAGATCATAGTGAGGGACTTGTTCCAGAGTCCGGATTCAGCACCGGATGGATGCTCATAGCTTCAAGTAGCCACACTGAGAAATCAGTTATTTAAACAGGAACGCAACCCTGTAGATGCAGGGACTTGCAATATGTACTGTGACTGCCACTAAAAAAATGAATAAATGAATGTTTTGATGAACATTGCTTTATACTATGATGATTTGAAGCTGTGCTACAGTAGGGGATATGTGGCAAATGGGCAAATGTGAATGTTCTGCCTGAGACTTTTTTTTTTTTTTTTTTTTACATTAAGGACTTTTTTGCTGGCATTAATGTGTCTTGCTGAAGTGCCTTAAAGTGTATAATATTCAACTCTTTGCTAAGTGTTGACTGTGAAACATATTTAAGACTCAAATCTATGCAATATGGTTTTATAAGCAAAATGTTTTAGAATAGCTGCATAGGATCATTTGGACTGTTACACTGTTAGCTGGTTGTGTAAGTGTATCATATTTCAGAATTTTTTATTTGTTATTTTGCATAGCTTAGTAATGACTTAGTTGCAGAAATTACATTAATTTGTAATGCTTTCAGGTAGAGAACCCATTAACTGATAGACACTTATGTGTCTAGGAGTTAAGTGATTGTTTCCCAAGTCCCAGGTTTGTATTTATGAATTTGTATGAAACATTAAGGTACATGACATGATGTATGGAAATTCATATTAGTTTTGTGGAAAGATTTGAAATAAAGCAATTTGTCCCTATACACTTTGAACATAATACCTCCTCCCCCCCCCTTTTTTTAAATTTTGGGTTTTTTTTTTATTTTATTTTTTTAAATTCGCCCTGAAATCTCAGAACACAGTCCACAGGAACTCAGAACTTATTAGTAGATTAAAACTCAAAAGTGTTTTCTTTCTTCCTACTTATTCTTGGTAGTGTGGTGGCACAGTGTGTATCCTTGCTGCCTAATAGCTTCAAGGTCCCTAATTTGATCCTGAATTTACAGTCTCTGGGCAGTTCTGCATGTTGTTCCCCTGTCTGTGTGGGTTTCCTCTGAGTTTCCTCCAAGCACCCAAAACCATGCTGGTACATGGGCAGGCTGTTCTTTTAAAAAAAAAAAAAGGAAAAGCAGCTAGAAACGGAAACAAATCATATCTAGACATCTGGTCTACCTTTGTGTCATACTTTTAGACCTAGTAACTGGAATTTGATTCCTTTTAATAATCATTTTATCATATATGCTTATAAATCTGAAAAGTCACTATAGGACATTAGTGTGCAAATGTCTGTAAAGCTTTGCCCTGTCTCAAAGTTATCTTGCCATATACTGTCTTGTGTTCCTTATTGTAGTCTCCTTGTTCTGTGTTCAATGCGTCCCATTCATGAAAGTATAAAACACAAAGCCTGTAGACACAAAGAGAAGAATTCCACATTACATGGAAAATTTCATATTTATCAAAAAGCATAATTATTCCTTTATTTATTTACTATACTTTAGACTAGTTGAAGTTAAATTAAGTAAAATTTGTCAAAATGAGTTACCTAATGCTTAAATAGGTGGAGCTGAATCAGATTTTGACTATTTTTTAACTCCCTAATCACACAGCCATCTCACCAACTTCCACAAAGCCCTGCCTCAGAACCTACAGTGGATTCAAGTAGAGTTTGCATGCTGACCTAGCATTAGCAGGGACAGTCATAACAAGCAATTTTGGATTTCAGCTGTTTAAAGGCCAGGTAATAACACTATAAAGGTGCACAATTATGATAATACTCATGTTCACCATGTGTCATCACTGTCCTTTTTCTTTGTAAAAATCTATCATGAACTTTAAGCTCTGAGATGATCATGTTAGCACTGTCAGTTAAAAGACTGCCAATTTATCTGCTTGAACGTTCTAACAATATAAATGAACAAAATTCAGCTCATGATTTATGAGGATGCTGTCACTGTCGTTTATCTTTGTGATGAAAAAGTATCTACTCGATGCCCTATTTAAAGCTGGTCATTCAAACAATTTGAATTTCTATAAATCTATACAATCTTCTTTCTATAGATCAATATCTTTATATAGATTACCTGTTCAGGTGCAATGTCACTAATTCAGTATTCAGATTCATCCTCTTGACTAGTGCTGCCGATGTTTATTCTGGTTTTACTGCATTTTGTTCTGTTCAGGTTTTTTTTTATGACAAGGAAATTATCTGTCAGTGCTGGGCACTCAACAACTGAAGACAGAGGTGAGGTAGAGTGAAGGAGAGTTGAGGAGTGTACATAAAATGAGTGATAGGAAACCCATCCAAATTACACACAATCACTCTTGACACGTGTTGAGACCATGGTTTCAACTTTTTTTTTTTAAATCATGTAATACATTTTATTTGTATTATTAAAAAATGTAAAAGTTGCCTATTGTGCCTTTAAACTGAATGAAGCCATGGCACTTTGCTTAATGAATATGGGAGTGGCACAAACAAAGAACTGTAATAAAACAAGGACATAAACTTTGGAGTATTAAATATATTTCCTTTTCTATGTTCCAGAAAGAACTCTTAACTTTTCAGGATTGTGTAGAAACATAAAGGTTTTATTTATAATGCAGCACCTGTTGGATGGGAACGAATATACAAGAATAATTTAAAAAAAAAACACAAACAAACATCACGCTGTTAAAGTTGTACCCGTTGCATGTTGCGTATCAGCGGCCATGTTAGCGCACGACACGCGCACATTCTTGCGTCTGCACCGGAAGAAGCGTCATGACGTAAGAGCACCGGAAGACGGGAGAGTGGGGGAGGGGAGGCAGTGAAACTCGGAGAAACGACTGGAACAACAAAACAAGAGACTACAACCTGCTGACAGCTCGAGCAGCGCCTCATATTCTCCCTCAGACCTCTCCGTCGAGCGGACAAAGGCGAAAAAGGGCCCAGGAGTGTCATGTGTCCGTTCCTTCGCCGGTGTAGTTTATATTAATGCACTTAAGGACGTTAATCTTTGCAAGCTGAAGCGTGTGGACAGTTTGTTAGCGTAAGTTAGCTTGTTAGCCTGACGGCTAAGTGTACAAGCTAAACGCATTTTAAATCAGTGTTGGAACTTGTTTTCGCGAGATTTGGAAATCGTGTCGGGATGGGACTCCAAACGGACACGAATGAGAAATTGACAGTAGTTGAATCTGTTTACAGTGTAATGTTTGCCAAAGAGTCTGTTGTTGTCACGTAACGTGAGTCTCTTAACTAGCCAGGCTTAGTTCAGTACAGGTTTGTATACAGACCTAAATATTTCAATAGGTTTAAATTATACCACTTAAATCTGCTAATAATAAGTTGGGGTAGTAATATAGTTTTATTTTATTGGCGTCTGACCTTAAAGCTTGTTCTAAACAGGCTCTTACGTAGCCGAGACTGAAAACAAAAAGCCCAAGCAGCTTTGTCTCGTGTGTGAAGCTGACCGTAGTTTGGACGCTGGACACTGCCACCATGCCTCTGGTGTTTCTGGAGAGATTTCCTTGGCCCAGTTTGCAGACTTACACGGCTCTGAGTGCAGTGCTGCTGGCTGGGACTTTGCTAAGTGCCTACACAAATTTGACCGAGCCTGAAGCTCCAGGTGCAGATGAAACCCCGAGCACCTCCATAGACCTCAACAAAGAGGAGCAACCTCACAGTGAAGGAAATGTGGTCTCTGGTGTACTGCACAATCTCGTCTCAGACAGCTTGTTTGTTTGGGTTCGTGCATCTACACACTTTAAGTATTCCTTTGCTTTCTTTTATGCCAGCAGGAGAATGGTGATGAGGTAAACCACTTGTCTTTCTCAGGTTCTGGTGAACACTGCGTGCTGTGTCCTCATGTTGATTGCCAAAGTGATCCAGTGCATCGTATTCGGTCCTCTGAGGGTCAGTGAGAAACAGGTATGGATGAGTTGTTGGGGAACAAGTAGGCAGATTCGATAGCTGGTGAATCCTTATGAAATACAGGACACCTTGATGTTCTGCTGCATCAAAAAATGTCACTGCAATACTGCAAAGGGGTTGTATGGGGATTTCACTGATTCCACATTTTAGCATTTTCTGCATGGTGACACAGGACATGACAGCATGCCGGAGTCATGCTTTAAAATGAGTTATATCCTGCATTGACGTGCGTGAACACGTATCACGTGTGTCGTATATGTTATGTCAGTGGATGAGATTGGAACATTTGTCAAATCGGATACAATGCTAATCTAGGTCCTGTGTGTGTATTTTAGAAAAATTATAGGTATATGCAGTCAGAGAATTATTGCCACTGTTTTGAAAATGTGATAGAAATCTAATTTTGTCTAAAGAAATAAAAGGGAAACCCATCGTTACTAAGGGTGATAATTCTGGAGTTTGTGTGCTGTATTTTGAGACATCCATATATGATAAATAAAATGTGTCATCATTAGCATTCCTAATGAATTTTTGCTGTCTCGTTATGTAACCTCCAAAGCTAGCCAAAAATAAATCACTCGGACCGTACCTGGCCACTTATGTTTATTCTAATTCAGAAATCGTACCTGTGGCACTTGGCATGTGGAAGAACCTTCATACTTTTGCAGTTTTACCATTGTTTTCACTAATTAAAGTAGCTTTCAGTACTGGCAGCTGTGAAACTCTACATAAGATCCTGCTAACAAATAAACATTCATGCATCTGTGTCCACTGTCCCCCTCGACAGCACTTGAAGGACAAGTTCTGGAACTTCATCTTCTATAAATTCATCTTCATATTTGGGGTGCTGAATGTGCAGACCGTGGAAGAGGTGGTGCTCTGGTGTTTGTGGTTTGCTGTTCTAATCTTCCTCCATCTCATGGTCCAGCTCTGTAAGGATCGCTTTGAATATGTGAGTATTTGTACAACTGCTAGTGAAACATCTTTTGCCAGGATTTAAGCTTTTATGCAAAAAGATCTCAGTCCAGTTCTTGAAGACCTCTTACACACAAAGCATGATTCTCGTGTGCTAGGAAGTGCAAGACAAGAAAAGGTTGCACAGGCACCCTGAGGGCAGGATTTAAGATCTTTATTTGTACACAGTAGGAGAAATTGTAACCTGCTTAATGTTGTTAACTTGTTTTTCCACTCTTTGTATAATCCCAGAAGTGAAATTGTTATAGTTGTTTATCTGTGCAAGCAGAACTAATGGAAGCGTAGTACGTTGGCATGAAGTCTTTTGTAATAGTTGAATTGTCCCTTAAGTCTGATTGAAAAGTTATATTGTTATAGTGTAGCCAGTAGAAAGCATTCCTATATCTGTTTTACAGTACACTGTCCTCATTTACCTCTTTGTTTATTTTAGCTGTCCTTTTCTCCGACAACCCCCATGAGCAGTCATGTGCGAGTGCTGGCTCTGCTGACATCCATGCTGCTGTGCTGTGGAGGTCTAGCTGTGCTCTGTGGCCTCGTTGGCCGTCACCATGGCATGCATACTGTTGCCTTTATGGCTGCTGAGGTAAGAAAATTTAAATTTTTACATCAACAGTTTTACATTAGTTGAGAGAAAAGTACTAAAAATATAATCTTTGCCTTTTATTTTTTTTAGTGTTTGCTTGTTACGGTGCGCACTGGACATGTTATAACGAGGTAAGCATTTCGCCTGGCTTCAGGAGCCAGTATAAACATGCCATCTTTGCTGTCATTTGTAGGCTGTGAAACTGGAGCTGTTTAGCTCTCTCAGGTTTCTGTACATGCAGGGAAATACAGCACTGAGGCCTTGCTACTGCTTTTTGCAGGTACTCAATTCACTTGTGGGACCTGAACCATGAAGGCACCTGGGAGAGCAAAGGCACCTATGTCTACTATACTGACTTCATTATGGAGCTCACCCTGCTCTGCCTTGACCTGATGCATCACATCCACATGCTGGTAAGTTTTCCACAGTCATATAACTGTAAAAAAAAAAAAAAAAAAATCTTAATAAAATTGAATTTAACCTGATGCACACAGACACCTGGTATAAAATTCAACATCAGGGTGGATGAATCATAAATTGATGAGTTACCCCACAGGACACAGTGTGCTGCCCAGTTTTAGGGTTTGGGTTCTTGGAAAAGTATCTGACAGAGCAAGAAAGTGGTAGCTTTAACTAGTTCCATTAGTAGTAATGCTGGCTAAAGGAAATGAATGTATTTATGATGATGCAGCACATTGTGTTTGAGTCCTTATCAAAAAAATCAATAATTTGTTTGCCAACGTTTTTCTACGGGATGTCTGAAAAAAGATTTCCTCTCCACAGGTTTAATCACAGAGTGTCTGTGTGTAGTAAACAGGAGTGTTATGCCAGGACTTTGGGCTATGTTTTGCTCAGTTTCCATAGTGTTTCACTATTTCCACTGCATGCATTCATGATTCTGTAAAAAACAGAAGTCTGTTGTTAGTGTACACAATTTTATCCATCTAGTAAAACTATTCTGTCATCAACCAGATCATGCCTTGGCTGATGTGTCTAGGCCAGCAAGGTTTGATGTAGTGAGCACCATAGATATAGCATTGAGGTGCGTCACACCACCCTGAAATAAATTAAGAATACAAATGGCTAAAACAAATGAAAACTTTTAGTTAGCTAAAACCATAAAGGATTTGGTGTCATGGTAGGGCAATGGGAAGAGTTGCTGCCTAACAGCTCCAGGTTCAATCCTGAGTTTGGATTACAGTCTGTGTGGAGGGTCTTCCCATGTCCATTAGGTTCCTCTGGGTTCTCTGATTTCCTCCCACTGACCTAAACATGACAGTAGGTGGCTTAGCTAAGATAAACTACCTTTTAGATTGAATGATACTGGTGTCCTGTTCAGGTGGTTTTCATTTTTTTTGTTTTGTTTTGATATTTTTGCTCCAGGTAGGAATCCTCAGCTACCAGTGTAGTCATTTGCACTGAATGATGCTTCTCACAATTCTTTTATTTTTCACTCCTAACATTGAATTTTATGGATCCTGTGAAAGTGTTTTTGCACAAGTGTTGTTTATTGGCCAACAGCCTATTCAGTTAAATGACCTGTAATGTGATGCACTCAGGAAGACCTAAATCTAAGGTTTGGCCTTTATATTTTTAGGAAGCTATTATATGCATCAAAACAAGGGTATATATCTTACAAAAGGGAAAAACTGAGAACCATAGAAAAGCCGTGTGTGTGTGTTTCATATATAAAAATACAGTAGAGATCAAAATTAGAGAACAACCTGCAATTTCCTAAATGTCAAGGTCACTATGTAGTCCTGTGTTGAAATGATCCAAACAGGAGTAAAAGGGCAGTATTTTAACCATATGTCATGAATTACATAAATTCAGAAGCACAGTATAAGAAACTTAAATGAGATATTTGAAAAAGGAGACTGATCAAAATTAGAGAACACTTTCAGATACCTCTCAGTTATTGGTGTTAATCTGGCAGCTGGTGCTAATTTCCTT
>JAQMCW010000012.1:9689053-9704734 GCA_030068335.1 Chrysichthys cranchii
TGTGTGTGTGTGTGTGTGTGTGTGTGTGTGTGTGTGTGTGTGTGTGTGTGTGTGTGTGTGTGTGTGTGTTTGAATGCCTGCATGTTTACACACCGAGTGGGGTCATGTGCTAGGCTTGCTCACTGGGAGTGAGCTGGGAGATTGTACTCAGTGGGTGCTCCAGCCGCTTCTGCCTGCTGAGGACACAACAGATGTAGATTTACATACATTTCCAGCATCCTGCACTCTGATGAGATTAGCTGGGAGTGCTGGGAGAGATGCATACTTAATGCAGGCCTCGAGCAGGGCCAGGGGAGCTGGGCCCTCAGAGAGTGCGGGGGACAAAAGCAGAAGGGGGAAATGTCAAAGCTCGCCAGACGGGAACAGGACAACAAACAGATTGTGCTGCTCCTTTAGCTCCCTCCATGACAAGAGGGTGGCAGGATTTACATCTCATAACGGATGCGGCTATGCTGCTGGCAATTATGAGGCGATGAAAGATTTCAGAGCATGTTCAGTATAATCGAGGATTCGGTTTTGGTTTGTTCATGGTGTGACAATCAGTCACGTGGGCTTTTTTTTCTCCACTGGATATTTTGTGTTTGCCATATGCTCAAACCAAAGCTCAGGTTGATTAGATACGTGTTTTATTTATGTATGCAAAAGATTTCAATAGAGAGCCAAATCAGCTCCTGTTTCACTAGCGTCAGTCCATATCACTGAGCTCCAACTTAGTGCGCTGCAAAGCTGTTGGGTGGGCCATTGCTCAAATTCAATTGATATTATCAAGTACAATTAGCTCTCTCCTTGCCCTGGGAAGAGGTAACAATCATTTTTTATCTTGGTGGAGGTTTTAGCCAATAAACTAAACATAATAAACCAGTGTAGTGAGCAGAACACTTTTATCTAATTGTATTAATTAATGACATTGCTGTCATTATCATTACATTGTGCAAGGCCATCACAACCCACCACTTTAGCTGAACAAGCTATGAAGCTACTCACATGACAATATTTGTGGGCTTCCAACATGTGAGTACATGGAAAGAGCCTCCAGCACTGCTGTCATGATAGGAGGAATGCTGTGTGTAATCTCTGCTTGAATCTCAGTTGAATGGTATTGGTCTGAAAAGAAAGACAGCTTAATTGTTTCATGGAAAATCACTCATAAAATGGATTTCAATTGCATACAAACAATTGTTTTTATGCTTTATCTTAGTGCTTCTCAAAGTAGACACCTTTTAATTTTATAGTTTTACTACAGGAGTGCAGATCACGACCACCATTATCAAAGTTACCATGTTTATTGGCTTTAATCCATAAAAGCTCAAAAACAATTAGGCCTGTACCTGCTGTCTACTTTAATATAATGTGTTATGTCAGTGGAAAGTTCAGAAACACTTAGAAAAAGGGCACTAAACTGCCTCTTTCCTTGGTGCAGGAGTGGAACTCTTAACTTTTCTATATTTTACACTAGCTGATTAGCCAGTGGCTTCGCTCCCTGAGTGCAAGGGAAAAAAATAAAATGCAGTATTTCTAAAATAAGTTTGTTAATTACCAATTTTATTTTTCAACAAATAGCGGTCATACATAATTTCCGTTTTTTGTAAAATATATTTAGATCAAAGTTTTCTTAGATAATTACTTACCAAATAGGTGTTTATTTCTTTTCAATATCAGTAAAATAACTCTCACACAAATAAGAACAATTCGTACAGACGATATAAAAATGGTGTCCACAAACGAAGTGGATTAGTTAAAATGTAAGCGCTAGTGACGCTGTTTCTGGTCATACGCATGTATAATCTGTTCTGCGGTCATACGCCATTTCTGTTTCAAACGTTAAAAAGAATTTTAGGTGTATAGATTTATCTTTCATACTGTATGTAGATATGGATATATTGCCCCATTGAAAAGAAATAGAAATAAGGTATATAACTGGTTCATAATTACTTTTTAGTGTAAAATTTTAAAGGTACCTTACATGCCCCTTTTTTGGGAAAAGATTGCTGCTAAAAGTATAAATGCTGAGTATACCACCCCAGTGACAAAGACTAGTACAGTCTCGTACCCTTTTTTCTAAGAATGAATAAAAGTGTCTATGGCAATAAATAGACAAAAAAGTATTGTATATGTTTCAATACAGTTTAGAAAATAAATCTGTATGGAGCGGGGCAGTGGAATTGATTGACAGTTGAAGGAGTCCCTGTTTCTGTGAAGAGCTCCATGCTATAATGCTATAATGGATGCCCCAAAAGTCTGGATCTATAGGCATTTTGTCATAATGTGAAGTTTAAAATTTCTGCATGTAACAACATCAGTTCTGATACATTAATACATTTTCAGCGTTTTTATATTCAGCATATGTACAAGTGTTGTCAAGTCCAAGGCTGTCAATTTAGGCATTTGTTGCAATACATGTATGTAAGTCATTTAGTATTAAATAATTGCCTAAATATAATAATTGTATCCCAAATCCAGGCTTTTGGGACACACTGTACACTTAAAAAGTCTGGGATTTATCAGTTTGTGTAAACCCATCTTGTTAATGTTTTTGCCTGCCATTTTCTGCATTTATTCTCCAAAAAGAAATAGCCATTTACCCCTATGTGAGCCCAAATGCTAATTTTGACTGAAGTATGGTCCCCATGCCACCCTTTTGCTTTTTGTGAATCAGAGAGAGGGAGTGTTCTTCTAACACACCTTTCATCAGTGTTAGAAATGTCATAGTCAAGGTCAAACAAACAAACAAACAAATAAAGTATTTTAGCATGATTTAACTGAGTTTCAAATTACTAGCATTATCTTTGTAGCACATTTTAATATGACCTGCAGTTGTTTAGTTTAATTGTGTGTCCTGTCCATGTCGAGAGAGAGAGTGTGTGTGTGTGTGTGTGTGTGTGTGTGTGTGTGTGTGTGTGTGTGCGTGCGTGCGTGCGTGCGTGCGTGCGTGCGTGTGTGTGTGTGTGGGCGGGTGTGTGTGTGTGTGTGTCCACTTGAAAGGGCCTCTGTTATAACAGTTTGGAAACACCTGCTGTACATGTTTGATATCATTATCCCATTGAGGAATACAAAGGAAATATAATAATGTCACACCGCCTCTAGAACAATGTAGTAATCCTATAACCCTTCTGATGCTGCACACTGTAGTTCAGCATAGTTACTGGCAACGCATTCTTTAAGTGCTAAATTATGCAGGAGGTACTCAGTCTGCTGCGCTGCTGTCAGGCTCCTGTACGGCCCAAGCTTGTGATTCATAATTAAAATGCTTGTGAAGCCTCTGCTCAAATATGAAAGCTGCGACAGTGTGCCCTTGTCCAAAACCCAAACACCCTGTATTGTTTCCCTCCCATTGAGTGCTTTTTGGCCTTGATGTCCTCCAGCTGTTGCTTGCACGCCTACAGTTCTGTGCTATCCTCTGCTTCCTGTTTAGGTGATTTTTCCACTAAGTGTTTTTTGTTTTAGGCATTTTACATGAAAATGGTTCCTTTAGGCATTCTCCCCACTACTGTATTGGTCTGACGTTTATCAGTGAGGGGAGTCAGTCCATCAAAAGTCCAGACTGATCTAGATGGAGAGATGGAACATCCCCAATAATTATGGCCTTTGTTCATTTACATGTATTAATCACACAGGTGATGGCCCAGTCATCCCGAAAACCATGGGTCAGGCCCCCATAGACGCAAGAGTCTAAACTCAATTATATGCATGATTAGCTTTATCCTAAGCTTTTCCCTGCAGCCGAGACTCATGCTGGATAAGACACAGGCATGTGTGTGTGTGTGTGTGTGTGTGTGTGTGTGTGTGTATATATTGGAGTGTTGATGAATACTACTTGTGAACAGATACCTTATATCCCTTTTCCTCCAATCTTGTTTAGTCACATGTCTCTTATCATCATTGCTCTTAACAATTCAAATTGTTTATTTTATTTTTTTTTTTAATCCCAGGTCTTAATTGTACCTGGTGGTATCCAAAACCTTCTCGACTGTCACGGCAGATCTTTCTTTTGATAAGAAATTTGATGGAACAGGAAAGTGGCATTTTTAACCAACACTCAGTGATCCTTCTGGTCCTGTCTCTTTATTCTACAGATCTTGGCTTCTGGAAAAGTCAAAGAACAAAAGAAAAGCCTTTGTAGTTGATTCAGGTAGAAAATGTTTTATTAATTGCCATATGCTTATTGATTTTCTCTTTCAAGCCAATTCTTTTGTTCTCTCGTTCTGGTGGCAGCATAAGGATCTGTAAGTTATGTGGAGTGTCAGGGGTGTCCTTTTGATGTGCATGACAGACCCCATGCTAAGTAACACCTGTGCCCAGTCTGGGCGCGCCTGCTCTGGTCTATTTGCCTCTGAACCTTTGGACAGACAATACTAATTGAGGAACGATGTTGGTTGTCATCTCTTTCTAGATGACCTATTTGGTTGGTTTTCAGTGCAGTGCATATTTTCGTTCTACACGGAAGAATGTACTATCAGCATATTCACTTTATTACATTTACGCTGCAGATGGGCTGGAGTAACAGGTGGAGATGATCCTCACCCTAATAAGATAGACCAGCATGAGTCTTCAGAATAATCAACAACATGAAATGATGTTTTCGGCATTCGGAATTCATTCCCCGTTTACCATGTAGTGCATTATTTGGGTTGTATTTTTGTCCGAATTCTCAGTGGACAAATGATATGCGCTGGATAGTTCATTATATTATTATCCATAATGCAACAAATCCAGTGTACAGTTCATCTACACTACTGTATTTCTACACTAAAGCACAATGATTTCTTTTTGCTCAAAATATTCTTGTTAAGATGGCTGCCCTAGTAGCTAACTTTGTATATGAGCATGAGTCCACATTTGGAGTACTATTTGTGCTCCACTGATAATATTTGTACAAGTATGTATGTAAAATCAATGTCAAAGACATATTAAAAGCAGAACATTTGTCCTATGCTGCAACATATGTGTATGTTACAGTTAAAAAGAAAAAACTTGGGGCTGTCCCAGCGTTCTATAACTATGCTTTACCTTAGGATTGATTCGTTACTTCAAAATATTATTAGTGGGGTTTTTTTTTTTTTAACATTGTGGGGCATTACTGTACTCCATTTAACATCTCATGCTTGAAACGTTCTTTTCAATGAGTCTTCCATTACAACTGTACATTTTGCTTATGTCCCATAACATTCCCTCAATCTTGTTACCTGAAAACTTTAGTTTGATGAAAGTCACAGGAACTTGCATTATCTGAATTTCCCTTAAGTTGTCTCATCTTTTTTTTCCTGTATTTTTAGTGACATTGTGATATTGACTGCCAGTACAACCCTGTTACCCAAATGATAGCAAATGAAATGTTTAAATGAGCTATTCGTTTATGTAAATTATTAAAAATGTTCTTAATGTTCTCATGCAGTTAGCAGCTTTACCAGATTTTGTGTGTTTGCTAATACACCAAAACTAGATTAAAATAACATTGTTTTATAATCACTGTATCCAACAGATAATTGACTGACGTGTTTACAATGTGGGCAGCACAGTGGTGCAGTGGTTAGCACGGTCACCTCACAGCAAGAAGGTCCTGGGTTCGATCCCCGGGGTCGACCTGGGCGCCTTTCTGTTTGGAGTTTGCACGTTCTCCCAATGTCTGTGTGGGCTTCCTCCTGGTACTCCAGTTTCCTCCCACAGTCCAAAAACATGCACAGAGGGGATTAGGCTACTTGGCTACTCTAAATTGCCCGTAGATGTGAATGTGAGTGCGAATGGTTGTCTGTCTCTGTGTGTTGGCCCTGCAGTGGATCGGTGACCTGCCCAGGGTGTACCCTGCCTTTCGCCCGAAGTCAGCCGGGATTGGCTCCAGCTTCCCCCTGTGACGAGAGGAGAAGATAAGTGAGTATACTGCTGAGTGTACTGCTAAATGATCTTAGACTAATTTTCCTTCCATTAAACATTTCTTAGTTATCATAGTTTTCCTCCATGTCTGTGACGTCACAATGTGTTTAATTCACACATCTGAATTTTAGATCAGCTTTTCTACCCGACTCTTTACTGCCCTTCATCTACCGTTCTGTGTCATGCTAAAAAATGCAGCAGTATTTACTCTGGTGATATATCTGAGATTTACAGTGATACCAGTGGCAGCAGGGAGAACTAGACACAAGTGACCACATCACAGTAAGGTACCCCGATGCAGCCCATGGCTCTGAGCCCCACTGTGCCATGTTCAGTAGAGATGGACAGCTCAGTGTCTGTCCCTAAAGACAGACCAGCTATTAGATGTGGCACACTATTTAGTCTTCCAGTGTGTTGGAGATAACTGAAAGAACTCAGTCAGGTTAAAAATAAAAAAACAGAAAAACATAAATTGTAACCCACCTATATTTCCCAGAAGTTCTTCAAAGGCACCATAGGTGTCACTCACTGTATTAGTACACGTAAAATGCTTGATTTCTTAAAGTACTTCCTGCTTATATCAAAGGAAATCAGGGGTTTTACACTGTTGCGGTGAATATATGCTGATAGGTGTCTGCCCCTCTTCGTTCAGAATTCATGAGCTCAATGACATGAGGACTTCTTTCCTAGTGCAGATAGTACATTATTAAAATCTTTTTGATCCACACTTCTTTGATATTCCTCATTAACGATTCACTTTTTAGATGTAAATATGAGGAGCCAAGGGAGCTGTTACAGGGTAACACCCACACACTCTGTCTGTCACTCTGAATGTTTGAAACTTGACAGCTGGGAGGAATGAAAGAGTGAGTAAAAGGCTGTGGGCTGTCCAGTTAAAGAAGCTACAGCCAAATGTCTGAGCTAACATTCAGAAAATAGGAAGACATGTCAACAATAGCACAGAATCGATATTATATTTTATTATTAACCTCAGCTATTATTAGATACCTCACAGCTCCAGGGCCTCGCTTTTGATCCTGAGCTCAGGTTACTGTTTGTGTGGAGCTGTTCTACATGTTCTGCCCTTGTGCATGAGTTTCTTTCAGCTTCACCAGTTTCCTCCCAAAAAACATACTACTCTAGGTATGAATGTGTGAGCGGTGTGCCCTAGGAAGGACAGGTGCCCCATCCTGGGTGTATTCCCACCCCTTGCCTAGCATTCTCAGCATAGATTCTGGATCAACCATGACTCTGACCAGGATTAAACGGTACCCGAAGATGATTGGGTTATTATCTAGTATACTGTTTGTGCATCATGTACTTTCACTGTTCAAATACCAGCATCTGCCTCCGCCCCCTCTATGTACCTTTAGGTAATTGAGTGAATGTTTAATTAAAGAATTGAGGTGGGTGTGAACAAAAACAACTTGGCATTGGATATACATACCTAGTGAATTATGTACTGCATGGGAAAACTCACCACAGATGCGGTGATTAGGTTATTAGGATACGATAATATACACAGTATCTTGGACATCATTTATTCCCTAAGTACCCTGTGGACTACATACAAGTGTGTGTGTGCAAGCATGCATATGCATTTGTAGGACTGGCACTGGTGGAGAAATGGCGGAAGGAACACATATGCCACTAGGAAATGCTGGATGGAGGCATGGGGTGGCAGCGCAGGGGGCCTGGGGGTGATGGGAGTCTGTATAATTGTGTAGCTGGACCAAGTGTGTATATGTTTAACAACCTAATTGATGGCAGACTACAGAGGTTTATTGTATTGTGTGTGTGTGTGTGTGTGTGTGCATGTGTATTAGTTCCTGGAGGAGGAGCAACAGGCCGCAGGGGTGTAGGTAGTGCAATTTAGGCGGATTAAAGGGCTGATAAGGAGCCAGAGAGGGAGTGAGGTGAGAGGCTTGGGTGCCTGAGCACTGATCCCAACAGCTGTTGAAGCTCAGGCTTTCCTCAGCAGGAGCTACACAGACATAGACATGAGTCTGGTAGCACAAACTGACTCATAATATCAGGAGGAACATTTTCATGTGGGGTTATTCCATAGCTGCTGAGATGATGTTCAAACAACAACAACAACAACAACAACAACACAAAAACGATTAATTTTTAAACCTGTACGTCATACTGACAAAATAACACGACAGGCTGGCTAGGCTAGGTTTCTAAATCTGCCTCAGTGAGCTACTTTAAACCCGCTCTCATACCATACTGAATTTCAGAATCTGTTCAAGTCTTCAGTGAGTATTGAATAAAGTGTCCCACAGGTACACTTTATTTGTGACTTAACCTTGACTCTCTAGATTGCTCAGTTTAAGGGTTGTTTTTGGGTGGGTTTTTTTTTTTATTTTATTATTTTTTTTATTTTTTTTGGAGAAGTAGGTCCCTCTCGAGCTTCTCAGGCGAAGCTAGCTTTGTGGATGTCAAACACCTCCTTTCCTCCCAAGTTCACTGGTATAGTGGTGACATGCCTGCTTTCAGCACCTCTCCTCCTTTTATCCCGGAAGCATATTCAAAGCGAGTGGCAAAGCTGTCACTGGTGTGGCGACGTCAGCCTGACTGCTTACAATAGCTTTTGATTATGAACTCGGTGTGGTTTCTTGTCTGGTTTGTTTGCTAAGCAGACTCTCCTTGTCACCTCCGCACACTACACACAAACACTCGAGCTATGGAGGGATTTGTGCGCAAAGGCACGAGCAGCCTATGATTTATGTATTTACCGCATCAGTTGGAGAGAAAGGAGTGGGACAGTAATTTATTCTACAAACGCAGTTCAGTAATTACGGTAATATCCGGGTGGTCTTCCTATTATCAGAAATAAGCAAACACCTATACAGGACGCCTATGCGCAGAAATAAATTGGACCTTTCTGGGTGCGATCTGCAATAAATCACGAAAAAAAAAAAAATACGCTCAAAGTCGAAAAATGCAATTATCTATATTTGTGCCTTTCCATTTGAGATGAAGGAGCTCATTGACAAAAGCGATATTTGCCAGTCTCGGTATCCTACGCATTATTCAAGTACAAAACAAAACATATTTATCATTGTCTTTTAATCACATCAAAAAGAAATATAGTGCCACCCCAGGGTGTTGGCAGGAATATGCAGTGCTCTGTGATGTTATTGTTTCCAGTGCTGCTAAACAATCTTGGAAATTGACTTAGAATAAATGTATTTTAAATATGATAACTCAAGGCTGCCCTAGTGAATACACAGGCACTCTTTGTCAATTGTTTTCAGAGGGCACCCTACAATAAAGATTAGGCACGCCGCGTTATACACAGCTATTAAGCCTTCAAGCGCTGCTATTCAAACTGGTCCAATTTCCCAAATATATTCTCTTCTCCTGACCTTAACCAAGTGCCTCGGGAACGTGATGACACGAGTGCACAAAAGCTGATGCCTTATTATTACACCAAATATACAGTGTCTGAAATAATTTCTCAGATTCCCTCACAAGCCCATTTGGAGCAACATCATAACTTGGGAATTACACTTAATGTCTATAAAGTGGACACTTCAGCTTTCAAAGGAAACCAAACAATGACAGCTGAGATTTATCACCGTGATTATGCCTCCGTTTATGCTCCAGAAATATTTCATAGGCTAATCAGTAGGATGTCCTGATACTCATTCACTCTATGTGACAGTTTGTCGAGGGGAAATTCCTTCCTCCCTGTGTAGCACTGAGCCCATATCCTGGTTTCTTGGTCTTCCAGTCGAAACAAGACCTTGTGCTAAAAGACAGTCCTAAAAGATGGGAGCTTTTAATTAGCCAATCATCCCTTGCACTAGTAGCATCATCCCTTCGCCAGATATTCCCATCACATGGAGCATGTGACAACAGCAGTCCTGTGTTTAGCTGGAGTGGCTTTGCGGTGCGTGGCATGTTTGTGTGCTCGAGGAGGAGCTGCTGAGGGACACCGAGGCAACTCCTGCTTCTAATGATCCTTTCAATTAGAGAGAAGCCCTGAGGCGCCCGCACAGCTGCCTGCTTAAAACACCTCCATCTCGTAACGCCTGTCTGCGCTGCTGTGCGCTGCTGTGCTGTGCTGTTTAAGTCAATATTATTTTAGAGACCGCCTCCCATCTATTATTGAGTAAATTGAGCCATCAGTGTCTCTGGACATTTCGGGCCTTAAATGAAATCTATTTGCTAATGCCTGGAGGACTTGCGCGTTTGGTGCGGTGAGGCTGATTAGCCAGAATACACAGGAGGACTTAATATAAGTGCCGCTGAAATATCTCTTAAAAGAAAAGAAAAGAAAAGAAAAGAAACATCGGCTTCGGTTTAGTTCAGGGGGAGATAAATATAAAAGAAAAGAAGACAATGGAAATAACCGTAGAAATCCAATTTCTCCCTCATCATCTCTGTCACAAATTGGAACAAAGTGCGAGTTTTGAGTAATCACAGAGATAATCTTCCCTTCAGCCTGGCCTCGGACTGATGAAGAGGCAAGTTAATATAAACAACACCTTGGCCATTCAGCTGTCCTGCCCATCAACTGGCCGTTAGTGCCTTCTCACTATGCAGGAAAAGTCTCCTTAGTCGCCATCGATCGCTCCAGGATCAATGCTTTTAAAAGCCTTACACACTCTTTAGTTACGAGCCAAAGCGTGCATGTTGTGCTCTGACCTGGCTGTATTGATTACAAGGAGGAGGTGGTGAGAGGAGAGAGGGATGGGTGGATGGATGGATGGATGGACAGTGTGATTTTCTCACACGGACTCTTCCTTTCTGCTCATCTTACTTTTCAGGGTATGGAATAACCATTTCCATCAAAGTCATATTTTTTTCTCGGCTGTAAAATGTTGTTTAATGCCTCATAATTGGTTTCTCTTTCCTGTGCTACAGGCTAGAGCATGAAGGAGAGTGATCAATTACAGCCATGCCTCCTGTTGGTTCCCTCACTGTCATGTGGAAGACTTTGTCCTCTATTTGTTCTCATAGCTCTGTCATCACGTTTTCATCCTGCTTCCCTATGACTTCATCTTTGTGACGTTTTCCAAAAGCCAGCTTCCTTTAATAACACTTGGACATTTTAAACTCTTTTACCACCTGACCTTGTCATAGGGAACTAACCCCACCATGAGTGTTTTTGAAGATTTCGAAAGATTTCAATATTAGTTTATAGTATGAAGCAAAATACGATCCCTCCAATCACTCTAGGTTCAAATGATATGTCAAAGAAAAATTAACAGGTTCTATGTGGTAATGGAGTGGGAGAAAACTGGCACAAGCGGTCATACATTTTTCAGAAGGCTCATCACTGTGACATTTCTTTAGGTTAGCACTTACCAGAGCTGCTGCTTGCATTCCTGACATCTGCAGTAAGCTTTCTAAAAATGCACTGATTCAGAGTGTAATGTGTCTCTGCAAACAGCCTTGAGTGAAAAATAAATCCTTGTCTGAAAAACCCTTTAGTCTATCGGTGTAAACATGGAATAGTAAAAGAAGTGGGTAGTTATAATATGGCATGTAATATTAGAAGGAATGTATACGGCCAGCTTTCCTCCATTACACTTTTTTTGTAACCATAGAACTAAAAAAAATAGCTCTTCACCATGTTTATATACCAGACTCCAACTTTGATTTCACCAAAGGGATTATGTCTCTTTCTAAGACGCTGCTGCTTCTTTTCAGGGCTTTGTGAGCAGAAAAGTGGCATTACCTCTGTAAGCCAAGAGGCCTGAGACGATTCTCTGATGTTTGTTGCTGTTGGACCCTGCAATGCCAGTGGTAATAGGGAATCTGAGATAATCCCATCTTTCTTCTGTGGAGTTTACTACATTTTGAACTTACACATTTAATCCCTTTTAAAATGGCCTTTGGGCATTTTTAGCTCCTTACTGTTGCTACATTGATGGAATATAGCAAAACACATTTTATAAGGAGATGGTTTGTGGAGCATGAATTTAATATCTCTTCCACTAAACCATGTGCCATAATCTCTCAATTATAATTTTGCACTCTATGTATTAAACTCTTGCTTCACCCATGAAATTACGAGCAGGAGGAAAGTTATTCAGTGTTTTGCCTAAAAGTAAATCAGTAACATTTGAACAGCCTTTGAAGAATGTGATGATAAACTAATGCTCACAATGCTGAAATATGCATATATCCTGAAAAATTTCCACTGCAAATAAATAAATAAACAAATAAATACGAATATTAATAATAAGAAGAATTTTGGTCTGATATTGGGTGAAAGACGAGGTTCGGAATCCAGTAGCTATCAGGTTCAATAACCGACACCAAAAAAGGCTCATGTTTCTCCACTGTAACTTATTCTGGGTGATGATCATATCTTGTTGATGGCAAAAAGAAACAGAAAGCCTTAGTGCAAGCATTCTGGATATGTACAGTTAACCTTTCCCTGGTAAATCGACAAAATTACTGTCCACACTATGATTTGTTAACACTCTGCAGGGAAGGTAAAATCAAACAATATATAATTTATTGGCCACACAAAATCTCTGTTTATATAATCACATGATTAAAATTGTGAATAAAACCTTAATGCAACGGTCATTCCACCCGATTGCCTGTATTAATGATCAAAAATAGTCTACCTTAAACGAAATCTGTCAGAACGGTAACGCATAGGCCTACGTTTGCTTAAAATCGAAATTTGATGTTTTGCTAAAATTTCAATTCCACCGATATATATATATATATATATATATATATATATATATATATATAGGCATTCAAACGCTCCAATATCCAAGAATCAGTCAAATAAAAGACGAGTAACCCATAGAAAAGCAAAACAGTGAATTCACTTTGGCCTTTTGCGCCGCTCTGCTTTCACGTGGATGGATTAGCAAAGAAGCAATATTTTACTTTATAGTACTTCAAACTTTACATTTCATAAAATTCCCTTTCGAGTACAAAAAAAGCTTCATTTTTACACAAGATGTGCAGTCGGACGTGGGCTACGACAACCCCCAGTTTTCTCTTCATTATCATTCTTAGCTAAAGAAAATCCAGTTTCTCATCCCAGAGAGGATAAATAAACAGAGGAAAAGCGATGGGGGGTATTTAACGCTTGGAGTGCGCCTCCCCCTGTGCCAGCTCTTTGCACATGTCGGCCGGTGTGTTTCCTCTGGCTGCTCTGTGCAGCGCCGCTTCGCTTAATCCGGAGCTGGAGGCGCGGCTCGCCGGCCCGAACGCGCTGTAGTTCGTGAAAGCGGGATAAAAAGCAGACGCGTAGTAGAAGTGCCTGGGGAGGAGAGGAGCCCGTGTGGGCGACCTGGAGGGCGAGAACGTGCCCGTGCTGATGATGACCGGACTCTGGGCGGTTCCGCATGTTTGGAGGCGGTCACCACCCGGCTTATCCGACGTGGCGATCTCGGCCAGAGACCACAGTTTGGGCTTGGGAGCCGGGTTCGTGGAATGAATGACAGATGTGCCAAGGCCGCTCTCCCCGGAGGGCTTCACTGCGCTCCGGGTGTCTCCCTGATCCGAGGGCGCCTCTGGCCCCACTCTCTCCGTTCCGCTTTGGAGTGAGGAGGTCGCGGGTGATGAAGAGTCGCACCCAGCCCGCGGCTCAGCGTCCCTCCGAGCGGAGGCGTCCACAACACCATCCGCGTCATCATCAGTGTGTTCTGTGTGCTTCTCGGTCGTGATTAGTCCTGGACTAACAGGAAGGCCTGAGCAAGAATTAAAGGAGCGCCGTCAAAGATTCATTCTCTTTAATACTACTACTACTACTACTACTACTACTACTAATAATAAAAAATAATAATAATAAGACATAAGGTCATGACGTACCTAAGTCTTTGGTCGGCTCTGTCATTTCGGCTGCCTTGATCGGCTCATCTTCATCATCATTTTTTTCCAGATCGATATTATCTTCTTCATCTTCATCCTCGCTTCTGTTCCGTGGGGTCCACGTCATCTTGTTCTCCTTCTTCAGTCTCCTGCGCGCGTTGGCGAACCAGGTGGACACTTGGGTGAGGGTCATTTTGGTGATGATGGCCAGCATGATCTTTTCCCCTTTGGTGGGGTATGGGTTCTTCCTGTGCTCGCTCAGCCAGGCCTTCAGCGTTGCGGTGGCGTCCCGCGTGGCGTTCTTTCGGTATGCGGGGTCTCCGAGCGGGAACGCGCCCAGCGGCGCACCATACGGGTGCGCGTAACCGAGAGAGGCGGCCAGACCCGGGGACGGTTCATACGGGGAACCCTGGAACAGTGACATTATAAATATCATTTTAATTAAACACACACACACACACACACACACACACACACACACACACGCACACGCACACGCACGCACACGCACACACACACACACGCACGAAAATTATAGCCTACCATAACCTAAAGAACTCATCAGCCACCAGAAAGGATTCGATTCTTTTAATTCTTTTATCTATTTATCTTTGTACTATTTATTTATTTATCTATCTATTTATTTATTTACAAAAAAGTCTCAAAGCTAGGCCAAAAATCATATAGGAGATATATATATATATATAAAAACAGGCATAATTGTGGAAATTGAATGTAAGCAGTTAGAAGAGTAAATGGTTGCCTTTAATACAGCTTTTGTAAGTACTTTAGTCTTATTGTTCGTGGTAACATTTTATTTAGTAATAGGTTTACAACGAAAATCATGTGGGGTTTTTTGTTGTTGCTTTTTTTTTTTTTTTTTAGCTCACTCCTATTAAATCAGCTTTTGTGCATATAAATATTATCTTCTCCTGTCTGGAGAGATGTTTTCCTAATTACATTCTGCCTGTCATCTCTACACACTGGCACATCTCCAATATTGCGCCTGCAACCAGATATGCATTTCATATTTTCTTTAATATTTCTGCTATATAAAGGACACCCAGTTTGGGGTTTCATCTCGCAGTCGCTATAATACTCTAAAAACCGGCTTGAGCTGTGTGCATAGCCTACATGAAGCCGTGAGTTCCCAGCAGTGTCTAAAAGTTTCCAGTCATCATAAACAATTTCTCACGCTCATATCTAGCCAGAGTTATCGCCGTCTGTGGAAGGACTCACCACGAATGAGGAGAACTGTGGTGCGGATGCGGGCTCTGAGCCGTACTGGAGCGAGCTGAAGGCTGGCGTTTGGCTGCTGGTGAAAGCTGTAGATCCCGCGTAAGGCGCAAACGCGGAGCCGGAGCTGGAGTTGCCTCTGCTCAGCTCATCCGCACGCGGCGCCGCCAGCGCGCTCGAGCCGTATGAAGGACACGGATAGAGAGCCAGCGGGGTGGACGCCTGGTACAAGTAGCCCTGAGGGTATGCCATGCTGAAAATCCCCGCCAAACGATCGAGTGAAATGTGTGCACTGCTTCCCACGAGTTACTGCCGGACTCGGTCACATTGGCACGGAGTCGCGCGCTGTGCAGACTCTTAATGCGCACGTGGAACATTCACAACGAGCTACAGTGTATGAAATGGGAGTGATGGGAAGAGGTCTGCTCAGTGTCCACCGGCTTTCCTCAGATCATCTCCGTTTGCTCTGGTCTCCGTTATCCGACTGTACGAAAGAAAAGAAAAAAAGAAGAAGAAGAAGCCTTCTTTATTTAGGATGGATGTTTAAATGTGCCGGAAAGCGCTGGGGTGAAGACTGGAGGACTTATTCCGCTGATCCCTGTGGCGGAGGCTACAGGCTCTTCAGCGACAGGAACTGCAAGGAAGGAGGAAAAGCTCATGCTGAGTTTCTTCCTGCGTCCATCGCGATAATTGGCGGACTGCCTCTCTCTCTCTCTCTCTCTCTCTCTCTCTCTCTCTCACACACACACACACACACACACACACACACACACACAC